>JAOSBN010141094.1:0-26131 GCA_027563595.1 Erythroxylum suave | reverse complement strand
CACGAGGGTCGCCGACAACATGTGGACCTGTGCTAGCCCATCTGCTTTTTTCTCTCCGTCAGGGGTGTTGTAAGCTGTTGCAGGTGAAAGATGTCATGGGCAAATTTGATAGAAGAACGTGCAGTGTGACATGTGCTGTGGCGGTGGTAAATAAGGAGGCGCCGCGGGTCCCACATGAGGAAAAGCTTGGTGCAGATCTCGCGGCAGATCATGTTGGCGCTTTCGGACCCGCGTGTTTCATGGTTGCCCTGTCTCGGCCATTCAGCACTGGTTGTGAGCTTACCGCCCAATACGCAATATAACAGCAAGCTGGGCATGGGCAGACCCGGCATTCAATGGCACAAGCTATCTTCACCTATCTTCCAAGCCTTGGTGTGACCTAATCTTCGCCGCAGTCGATCGCTACATCCTCTGCTCCTTTTCTCGACCGTTCTTACCGTCGCTCATTCTCTTGCGTTTCTTTTCAAAGTCGTCGGCTTTCATGCCTTCCTCGTACTTGACGAGCACGTTTTCATCGTCGTCCATCAAATCACTGCGATTGTCCAGCCCTTTCCATTTGACCTTTCCGTCTCGAATGTCAACCGCTCGCTCGGGGTAGAACATATGACAAGTGGGCGCGAAAGCTTCCCACCCTTTCTTGGTATTGATGCCTTCGATCAAGGTTGGGAACAATAGGATCATATTGCGGCCTTCATCCATGATCGGAGTACGACAGAATGCACATGACACTTTGCATGGTAGGTGATGTGAAGTATCTTTTGCTGTGGGATCATACCATCCCAGATCGTGATGTCCATGAGTGAAGTTGATGTCTCCCTTGTGAAAGATTGCAGCCCACTGGAACGGTGACTGATCGAGCATTAGCCAAAAAAGTTGTCTCGCCTGTAATTGATCGCCACTTACTGCATGTAGCCGCTGACATGTTGTACAATGGCAGAACTTGGAAGCCAAAGGCTTATCTCGACTCAATTGATATTTGACCTTGCCGCAGTGACACTTCCCATTCCATTTGACATCAAAGTTTTCATCGTTCTCATGCACACGGTACGGCTCACGGTGCTTCCACTCGTCTTCTTTGCGGTGTGTGCTATCTCCAGCCTGAAACTGATGTGGATTAGAATCGCCCTTCTTGCTTGGCTCGAGATCGTCTTTCTTGGGAGGCATGTTGCAGGAAACAGAACAGGAGATTGATCGATAGGGGATACGATGCGGTGATCGTGCGATGCGAACAATAGGAACGAGTACTGAGCTTCGTAGGCCTGCGAGCTTGCCAACGGGAGGGCCGAGGAGATTCATGTGTGGGAGGAGATTTTACAACAGCAGATGACAGGGAAGAACGAGCGGGAACAACGCCTCAAGCATGCATACCTGATGCGAGTGCTCTCCAGTGTTCTTAGCGGTCACATCTTGCTCTGATGTAACTGGTGCATCGTCCGTTCTGGCAGCCATGGATGCAGGTAGCAGGCCCGAGCTCGAGGAGAAGCACGCAAGAGGATGGACTAGGCCTTAGTTAGAGTCATGACCGCGACACTCATCAGACCGCTTACTGGCTTCGGATCGCAACGAATGATGATGACATGCACGACTGGCCGTGTTTGGTGTCGTGTTGTTGCCAAACTCACATCACGACTTTTCCCTTTGCCAGGGCTCATGACATCACCGCTCACCTCCCGCAGTGGTAGCGTGATATCTTCGTGCCGCCACTAATGCAAGGTACATGGATCTGGCACTGGAAAGAGATGGCGAGATCTGGGGAATACGATGGTTTGTTCAACGACTTACGAAATACAGTTCATAGCCTTTTGTTTTCTTCATTGATGCTTCACAACAGATATCCACATGCTAACCAGGAGGACCAAGTGTTCCCGCAGGTATCGAAGACGATGAATTTCTCAAGTGAGCGCGCGACCCACGAAACAGGCTCTGCCAGATGAAAGCCTCACTGAGTAACAGTTCAATATCCTTCTCGGTCCATTGCTTCGTCGGCAAGGCCTGGAGGAACATCAAAATCTCCTGAAAATTCATCTTCAGAAGCTTATCCGACCATTTCACGAGGAATGCGGCGCACACATACAGGTGAAATTGCGAAAAGCCGTCTTCTTCTGACTGGGATACGATTAGCTGATTTCTATGATGAGAACGTGATGAATGACTTGCCAAGTAAGTGTCCCACATCCGTATGGTGTTCTTGATGCTGATCTCGCGCATCAACAAACAATTCATCCATCGAAAACTAAATTGCATGTACTCCACGTTCTCGTCTTCGAAATGTCTGGCCAATCGGTCGTCAATCCTGGTTGTCAAGTCTCTTAATGCTGCTACCTGTCGGTGTATACCCGGCTGAGCATGAATGTAGTTGTCTTGAATGCCATCTAGAAGCTTTGACAAGCACCAAAACGTGTCGGCTTCCACTGCATCGAGGACTGGTCTAGGCAACTGTCCGGGATCCATCCCACTTTCTACATCGAGACCTGTGATGTACGTGCCCAAGAAAACTTGCCAAAATGGAGTCGCAAGGTCGTTGATCCCCTGAACGTAACCACTTGCGGGATGTCGGATGGCCCATACGTAAAGGATTCGTTCCAAAGACCGTTGTGTGGCTTCGAAGCCATAGAGAGGGATGTGGGGATTTGTTCGTGGAACATCAATGCTGATCTGGTGCCAAACTACTTCATCTAGTCCTCTGCCTTTACCACTGGTGACTGGCGGGTTGGATGCTAGTCCTGCTAGACCGGAGTTTGTACTGCGTCTGTTGCTAGCAGTACCCGACCCAAAGGCTTGCCGTACACCGTCCAAGTATTCTTTACGTTTGCGCTCGAGTGTCGCGACTCGCCGCTCACTGTTGACGGGCAGATACCCGAGCAGAATTTGCCAGGTCATGGCTCGGACTTCCTGTGGTACTCCTGACCATGCCGCGGATCTAAGCTCAGACAAAGAAACTGAACTTGCCTGGAGTATGCGTTTGAACTTATTGATTCGTGATATACGTGTGTTGTGTGCCTCGATCTCTTTCGCACCGGCACGAAAATCTAAAGAAGGGTGGTTGATGAGGTGAAGCGAGTTTGCCGGGTCCGTTAGTATTTCCTTGTACTGAGGTCGCAATATCTTTCCCTCGCCCTTCTTGGTACTTGGATATGACAATGCATTGCGCTCCTCTGCAATGTCGAAGCTGCTTGACAGCATACTAGATGGCACCGCCGAAGGCTCAAGAGAAGACTTGGAGGTGGACTTCTCGAGCTGGAGCCCTGCTGGACTAAGGTTTGTGCTCGAAGTTTTGGGGGTCTTTTTCCTTCTCATGCTGGCTATACTAGGTAAACCAAACTCATCTTCTTCGTCATCATACATGAATTGGTCATCTTCCTCCTCGTCTCCATTTAGTAGGTCCCACCCACTACTCATGGGCGATGTTACCGAAGGTGGTTTTCGTTCAGGTGATCGGTGGGAGAGTCTGCTTGTAGATGGTGTAGGAGAAGGCTTGTTCGTTGTAGTGCTCGGTGTCTGTGGCCTCGAGCTTGGTCCCAAAGAGCTGGAAGTGTCAGCAAGGGCTAGACAATCAGATTGACCGACCTACAGCGCATCAAACTTCAGCATATCCGCGTGGGAATAGGAAGCACCAATTATCTTATTGGATCGACCCGAGTTCGATCGGTGCACCTGTGGCCGGGACCTCCAGAAGGGAGATGACGATCGTCTACAGACAAGTCAGCTGGACCTCCTCAACCAAGACCTTGTCCACGTACGTACTCGGATCTGTCTGCGCAGTCCTGATCTTAGTACTGTGGACGAATATTTTATGTAGGCAGATACATGACATGAATAGCGAGAGAAAAATGTGAACCGACCTGAACCATCTCCTATAAAGCCACGATCAGTTGAGCATTTCTGAATATTCATATAACGTACCTGTTGAGGAGCCTTCTTGGATGCCATGGTGTCGCGGGTATTCGAAGTCGTCAAAGTCCTTGTGCAAGGTTTAAAGCTCGGGCGTAGAGCGTTTCATTTGCATGAGGGACGCACTACGCAAGTATCAAGAGCCTCGAGGACTGTTGGCTCTGTCCAGTAGCGGGTCATCGAAATACTTGCCTTGACGTATTGTTGACCGGAGACTCGAAGTACTCCGCTGCGGGCAACGGGTTGCCAAGGAACGTGACCTGACCCAGTTAATGCCACCACCGAGTAAGCCTTGTCTAGCCTTGCTAGAACAACGTTGCTCCTGCCCATTGGAGCTCATGCTACACTCAAGTGCCTGATTCTGAATCGAATCTGGGTGACGCTGTTGATCAAGTCTCGCTACAATGGACATGTTTCCATACACCACTTGCCCTTCGGGAGGTGATATTGCTCTTGACCTCAGTCGTGTGGTCGGAAAGCTCGTCTAGCACAAGTCAATTGCCTGACAACTTGACCAATATCTCGTAGCAGCCAACACAAGCAGCCTGTAACAGAATCTTTGCGATTTCTCAATGTACGTACCATTACTAGTCACACTGACTGACTTCATTCAATTGTCGTTGATGAAGCTCGCTTCAGCTGGTCACCTTCCCACGCTTTCGTGTATGAAAGATGCAGGGCTGAGCTGAGGACCGGTGATTTTGCAGATGATTCGCCAGAGTATGTTGCATGGCCAGCATGCTTTTCGGTATGATTTCGGTCACGATCTCGACTTCCTAGCAACAAGCTCTTGCAATGCTGGACAGCTATACCTCGATGAGATTGTGGCTGAGTAGCGGACAACCCAAACCATATCTTGCGTCCAGGCCTCACTCACCAGATCTTGTCGACACAATGATCGCAAGATTGTTCAAGTATGTCGGCCATAGGAACGTCACCCAGGCCAAACTGCAGCTCCAAGATAATAATGCAAAGATGGACACCCACAAGAATCTGCCATCAGAGAGCTCCATATCTGTCCTGAAAGTGGTGAACATGCCTCGAGACCTTCTGAACATGGCGGTGCTTGTTTTTGTCGTCGGGATCGGATTATACCTCCTGTTCCTATGGGTTGAGAATATGAGCAATCAGCTTTTGGCTCATAGCAATGTCTTGATCGTCCTCATTGCTTTGGTTGGTATATTTGTATTATACCTTGTACTGATCAAAAACTATCTGATCTACAATGAACATGTCAAGACACCGAAGTTTGGCATCAACAATCGAACGGCCTTCACAAGTCTGTTACCCTCGCTGAACTTGAGCGCGATTTGCAAGGAATGCAGAAAAGCCTAAATATCTTTGCTGAGCAACATATATCCATTGAAACTCAGATATCAAGCCTCGCAAGAGATACGCAGCAAATGGATCGAGGACTGCATCGCTCGGCGGATCTCCAGGAACAAGTGCAGCGCTTTTGAAAAGCTCCTCATCCACCTCAAAAGGGTTGCAATTACTGAAGATCGTTGCATGAACAGCTCTAGGCTTGTAGGTCGAGCCCCTCTATTTGCGATCCCTACCAACGCTGTCCATACAGGACGATAACCAACGAAAGATCGGGTGTGCAGAAGGAGATGGAATTTAGCTTCTCCACAACATACGCCAATCAACGGAACGTTCAGAGTCTTCCTTCCTCATCTGGTGTTTGCTTCGGAATGGATTCCTGTGATCCAGTCAGCAACAGGAATGACCGCTGTCAAGTAATACTGGCTCTGAAACACCCTTGTGCCTCCTGTACATCAGCTGATGTCGCAATTTTCCAGACTTCATCAGCGTTGTTCTTGTTGTTCGATGTCCTCACAATTTGGAATTAAGTACCCATAGCATAAAAAGCAGAGCCGTTTCTCTTTCATTTGAAGACAATTTTGGGCAAGGTCAACATCAGATCAACTCGGGTGTACACGTGTTTGTAATTGACTTCATATGGTTACTGATCTGGTTCGCCGAAGCCAAAGTCGCCGCCTGACCCAGACTCTTCTTGCATTCGAATCCGAAAACAGGCTGGTTGAAGTTGTTGCTTGGGACAATGACGCCGTTTCCTATATCGCCCTCTCGTGTACAGAATTTAGGGCACACAACTGAATCTGGGAAGATGAAGTACCATGAGATGGTGTGTATCCAGACACCGATGACGGCGAACTCTGCATTGTTGTTCACCAACACTAGGTAATTGGCGTCAGCCTACCTCAGCTTAAGAGCATTCTTCCCAGTCGCGATGTTCAGCAATCCGCCACCTCGTGCTACAGCAACGCCAGAGTGTCGAGTCGAAAGAGTCGGACTACCAACATTGTGTTTGACATATATCGTACGAAATACGTGGTTTATCGGATTTGAAGATTGGTGAGCACTGAGTTGTGGGAGAGGGAACGACAGAGACCGATTGCCTCAGCTTCGGCTTATAGTCTGGACAGCATTTCATCAATCTCGTTGGAAGATGGGGATGTAGTGGCCAGAAGACAGTCCACGTCCACGATGGTAGGACATGAGTTCTGTAGCATTGTAGCCCCAGATGAACCTCCATCAAATCCAGATTTCTCAAGTAGAGTCATGGGCGATGATATAACGTGAATGTGTGTACCTGGTCAAACGTTCCGTCATTCCAGGCTCTGACAATTTAGTCGAGAAAGTAGAAAGCCTGTCTGGCTGCAAGGATAGAAGATGACTGGCTCGCATAAGGCCTAGTGACAAGAGGCAAGTTACTGGACTCACGCATCCTTCGCATGGACTGAACAGCTTATGAGTGAATCATGGTCCAGGTTAATGGTTGAAGATGTGCTTGAATTTCAGTAGCGTCCAAGTCCCTGTATTGTCGCGGTCTACCGAAATTCAAGAAGTGATGCAAGACTAGAGCAAAGCTAGGGCGGTGAGGGCCACAGCGGCCCGGCATCCCGTCGGGAACTGCGGGCGTGAGAATTTCGGCTTGTAGCCTAGCCTGCGGGCGTCCGCCCAGCTAGGTGGCCCACCGATCGAGGTCCTGACTTCCTACGCCTTAGTTATAATTCAGCATCAGCCATGCTCGGACATAGGCGCATGCTGGATCCGCCCATCTGTGCTATGTGATGGAGTACTCGAGAAATAGGTAGAAGTAAAAGATTTGCGGTATAATGCCGTCTAATATTGTAAATCTGCTGTCGAGTAATGACATTATATGTGACTCTATTTCCCGAGGACCGGCTGGCAGTCTTGACCTGCTGTCACCATTCGCCTCTTTCCTTGATCCCATTGAAAGCCAACGATCGTCTTCCGTCTATCCATGATATACAGTCCGTGTTATGTTTCGAATGCATTGTTTCCGTCAGTAGTGACACATGAGCAAGGTCGAAATGCTCCATGCAGACGAATTGAAGCGTTTGATCAAGTCAACATCTCTCATACTGGAATAGTGATGGAGGTAAACAAGGGTGACACTTGAGAGAGTTTCATCACACGAGTGATGCTGATACACCTGAGTCGACCACGATGGATTGACCGTTAATATAACTGGCTGCTGGGCTTGTCAAGAAGTGAATTGTTTGTGCAACCTCTTCCACAGTCGCAAATCTGCCCAGAGGCATATGTTTCATAACCGCTTCCTTCTTCTTTGGATCGCTGACTGTCCCACTATTCAAAAGTGGTGTGTCAGTATACCCCGGGCAAACTTCGTTGATGCGAAGACCGAGTGTACGATTCTCCAACGCTATCACATATAATTAGTCTTTCAAAGGAGGCTAGCAAAATTACGAGTGAGTTTTACCTGCACATTTGATCACTGCTCGGGCAGCGAATTTGCTCGTCGTGTAGTTGACTGTACCTGGGTACCCCATAAGAGATGATAATGAAGTGATATTGACGATGGCGCCAGGTCCGATGCTACGCCGTCCGCTTCGTCCCTCAACATAGATAGGATCTTGGGCTTGCATGATTTCAAGCTCTTCCTGCAAGCAATGCATAATGCCTTTGCAGTTTACATTGAACACTGCATCAAACTCACCTTCATCAGCTGTTCTGATGTCAGCTGTTTTTGTTTGCGCTATCTGTAAAGAAGAGAAACGATCAGCCACATTCTTTGGGCGTGTGCCGCTATGCACGAAACATATTATGTTGCTTACCCCTGCGCTATTCACGGCGTAGTCAAGACGGCCGAAAGTTTGATGTACTGTCTTGACCATCGCTCGGACTGACTTTCGCTCAGTAACGTCAACCTCAAGGGCAATGGCCATATACTGTCTTGACGTTGCTAGGTCTTTGCTTCGCTCAGATGCCTTTGTCGCTGCTGCGAGGTTCTTATCCGCAAAGGCGACTCCTTTTGCACCTCGTTCTGCATAGGTCAATGCTGTCTCAAGACCAATGCCGCTTCCTTAAGGACAAGTCAGAAATCACGATCCTATCACAAACTTGTCGAGGACACCTTGAATCATACCAGCGCCGACAACCAGTGCATAACCGTCGACGTCCATTGTCTCATGTGTACCTGTTTACTTAGCTTGCTGTAAATCACTGCAAACTGGACAGGATATCAGTGGCAGCGAATTGAAGTCCGATTCTGAGAAGTGAAGATTACAGAAGCTGTTCTCAAAAATTGTTGGCCGCCCCACACAACTCATTGGCGATCAAGGGTAACACTTTTCTATCCAAGACGGATGAGTTGTCGGCTGTGACCTTGCTAAATGATCCAGGCCAATGTCACGACACATCTTGTGTCTGATTAGTAGGCTCACTGCCCGTCGCATGCTGTCGGTCGAACGCCATTGTGATCAGGGATGATCGCTTGCTACGTTTGAACAGGCCCCCACGAAGCCTCGAACACGTTGGTCTGAAGGCGAACTGATCGGCGGCGGCGAACTAAGAAGGGTTCACCAAGGTTTGCGTCTTCACACGGTGATCAAGGATATTCGCCTTCTTACAGCGGAGAAAGTCCCTATGGCAAGGCAGAGGACCTGCTGCTGGACAGGGATGTGTTGCCATACCCTTCCGGGCAAGGATGCATCGACTCTCAAGTATTTAGTGACAATATACCCGCTGGCCTAGAAGATAATGACTCGCTGTCAGCATCTCTGGCAGCAAGTAGGATCTGAGACGACGAGACTGTATCAGATGTAACCCGTCCATGACTGCCGATCAAGATCGAGTGCAGAGATGATACGACTGATTCTTCCTAGATCATTCAATGGTATTTCCTGTAGCCAGATCAGTACCATCAGTTTACCTTTGCTTCGCACAATTTGATCGAGATTACCAATACCATCGCCTGTCGTGCTATGTACCACGCTACGTGTATTAGAGGTTGTCAAACGCAGCTGTCATCTGCAACCCTTCCGAAATCTTATTGCGCATGCATCCGACAGCTCGACTGCCCGCATCAATGTGCATCTGATCGGAAAGACACTGATCGTCTGCGGCAAAGTTTCACCTTTAAGCGAGGTCTCCGGCGCGCTTCGTCGTCTGCGGGCCGTCTTTGAGCCTCCGGCGGCAAAGGCTACCTTGCACTCAGACAACTGTGACATTGACAGCATTCCATGGCAACGTTTGCCGCCGAAAGTCTTGTCTTGTTTCCAACACCAAGACTTCCTGCATGATGGTGGCACCGCCTCATGCTGATCACCGGTGATTGTCCTTATCATGGGGTTAGATTGTACGACGGCGGAGAGACACACTTCAATGCCAACGTTGTAGTCGGACACGATCGTGGGCTCTTCCCTGTTGCCAGGTAACTATTCAGATCTCCTCTCGGCTATGTGCGCTACGATTTGCAGTAAGTGAGACCGAGTCGAGAACCGAATACAATGGTTGCAAAACCAGTCGGTACAGCGTTCTGCACCAGGTTTTGAATACGTACTTAGTACCATCTAATTCCGAAGTGCGACCCATATCTTCCTACAGCACTTGTGCGAAGGGATGATGTTCGCAACGCGAAGCGACACGTCAATCCGCCCTCTCTACGACGAGGTTCCTGCAGACACTACGGTTGTCGAGGTGTGCTTTTGACCGAAATTAGCATCGTGGCGACCGTTCTCCAGCTCGCTTCCATCTCCGAAGGCCTGTAGGCTGATGTCCACGGAGTTCTCCTTGACAATGTAGCTTCCCTGTGTATGTTCGGGTCTTTCGACATGTATCGATGAGCGTGGAGAAAAGTTGCTGCTGGGTGAAAGTGAACTGAGTGAGCGTACTTCATCGCCTTGTCAGCATCACCGTAAAACTCAATCGAACCTTGCATGGAATGACTCACCTTTGTTGAGGAACGACCACCGTTTAGTATGATCCTCGTCATCGCTGCTCCCATCGCTTCTTCGTATCCAAGAGGTGCGAGATCCAGAGGTAGATGCGGGACCTTTCTTTGAGATCGCATGCACGAGGGCGAAACAGGCTGGTACATTAATCGAAACTACCGAAATACCAATTTGACCAAGCGAGATACCCAAAGTTGGGATTTGATACCCTAGTAAAACAGAATTAGTATTGAGCTCTAAGTCGTGACGCTGATTGTGATTGCTATGAGAGACTTACAAGAGATATCTGGATCACCAAGATGCCGTCTAAGCACGAGATATGACACCAGTCGAGCAACTGACGCAGCCCAGCATCTATTGCAACGAGCTTAGCTTCCAGGACTTTTCGATAACTCAATTGGTCAGAATACTTACGCATAACCACAGAAAAAGGCGATACTAAGTAAAACTTTGCGCTTAGGTCTCATAGAAAGGCCTGAGATGATTGGTAATGGTAGGATCAGAATCATTAGGTCGGTAATAACATCTAGCAGGAGTCCACTGAGAAGAATCCCAAGATTATTGGAATCAGTCTCGCATGTACCTGGTGTCTCTGGTCGCCAATTCTTTTCAATGGGCCAGCAGGCGAACGTCTGCGCGGGCACTTTGTACAAAGCGAATGCCATCGCCAACGAGAAAGTGGTCCAGTAGCCAATCTTGAAGCGAGGCGAAATTGTGGAGAGGTTGAAAACGCGACAGTAGAAGATTAGGACAGAGATTTTGGTCAGGGTGATGCCAACGTCGAAGATGATCTGTGCGGCATACATAACCTTCAAGAGTTCTTCTACTTTAGATGCGGAGCTGTACGCGAAGAAGTGATGACCCAAGCCGAGCCGTACAGAGTAAATCGTCAAGGCGCACTCGCAGGTGCTAAGAATCTGCACTGAGAGTCAACATCTAGTCATAAGCCGACTGAGAAATGTTGTATGCTAACCCATGAAGCAAATGCGAACCAATCGTCCCACCAGAATCTGCGCTTTGACACTAGAATCCACCTTGACCATATGCGTAGAGCGATTGAAACGGTAGTCAATGTGATTATTGCTATCGCCAGTTTCGTGAGCCGCGGCCCTCTCGTCGCATCCATGTCGGCTGGCGTAGGTACAGTAGCTATCGACATTGTTCGAGGCTTGACAGGTGTAAGTGGGAAAGGTCAAGGGACTATGATGGTCAAAGAAACGGGACAGTTGCGCAGCCAAGATTGAATTGGAACATGTTCTCGTTTATATTCCACCTGAATCGAGCTGTCGAACTTTTGCATCTGCCTTGCAAGTACTCACCCATACGGGCAAATACCGTCAGTGCCTCGCACCTGGAGGATAAGTCCAATCATCACGCACAATTTCAACTCCACTTCGACGAGCACCACAAGGTGGCATGCATATCTGACACGATTAGGAAATTCGGGGCGCTGCCTTGGGTCAAAAACTAGATGAAGACATTCCCATGCTGATCATTTGGATCTACTATGTCCTTTGTCGTGTAAGTTACGTGTGCCGCTTTGTTATCACTAGACCGCTTTGCCGCGAAGTAGCAACCAATCAAACCCGTCCGATTGGATGTGCCGTCGGCAGGGGCGGCAACTTTGGAAGCTAATGACACCGACGACACGCGACCGCCAGAGATCTCCCTCGTACGTGAATGTGATCTCTAAAGCTCTGACTGGATCGAACATCAACAGAGTCCGGAAGCCTCACACGAGTAGCATGCTCTCGCATGCCGATTGAAAGCAGTTTTGGACACGGATCGACTGGTTGTCTTGACCTGCTCTCATGGACCCTGCAGTGACATACCAGCCCACAGCGCCTACTAGAAAAGCGTTCAAGCAGTAGAAACGACGAGGCCGTGGCATCTATCCCGCTGATTGGACTGGGAATGTGTCTGATCGTTATCCAGCTAATGAACGCATCCATCTGTATCTCCAGAACATGTATCAGGGTCCACTCGCATCGTGGGTTCTAATCAGGGTGAAGTCATTTGTGCTGCTAATAATACTGGCAATCGACAGCTTCTAGCCTGAAGCAATTTGAGGCGAGAGGCCGCGAGTTCCGTTGACGTGCCGAAAGTAACGGCTCCTCACCACCGTCGTGCCATCCCGCGCTGTCACATTCTTGAGACGTTACAATAAGGAGATTGTTGATGAGTTTGACGCACATACTCACTATAAGACTTGCTTGAATCGAGTCAGGCGGACTCAACAAGTCGGTAATGCTATTGACGGTGGACGACTTTGGGATGATCGAATTGCTGCTCCACGAACTGTATGTGCAAGTGATCTTTGCTGCATCAGTATGATAGCTCCTTTCAACGTTTACAGGATTTATCAAGGGACACGGCAAGTTTGGCCACTGGCTAAGAATTGTCCTGTAGCCACACATCATCAGTGGCAATCCATTCAAGATCGAGTGGCTGACTGTGGAACATTTGGGGCCAATTTAAATCAACACATGTTGCCTCAGCTAACTACGGCGGGTTCCCGCGTCATTTGCACTGGCGATAGCACTTTCGCCACGAAGAGGACATGGTAGTATAGCTTGACCCTGGTTTTTCGCTGCTGATGACCATCCATAGAAGCCGACCAATCCACTAAGCTTATTGTGGCTTCCAAGGGACAGTCGAGCAGGGGTCTTGGGAGACTGCCTTGTAAGGGGGCTGATTGACGAGCTACAGCAAGGCACGACATCGTGCCAATGTGTTCTGTTGAGCCCACACGCACAAAGCGCACCTCTCCTTACTGCGGCGATGAGGCGAGAGTACTGCTTTGGAGGCGTTACGAATCCTACTAAGGACCTGGTCCTTTTCTCAGTCCACGTGGTCTGACGATCTGTCTCTGTGGTGGGCAGTTCCTACATTATCGTTTGTAGTCCAGCTCCAGCCGCCTGATCATGATAGGTAAGAGTCGTTTCATACTGCAGCAATCTAAGATCATGAAGGTCCAAATGCTATGATTGTTTCATAAGAAGCGCAGCATCTGCCTCACCTCTCCACATTGAACGAAAGACTGCTCCCTCCAGCTGGTCAGAGAAAAGCTTACGCAAATGAGGCAGACAGGCCCACACGCTCGAGTGTGTCCGCAGAGGCATGCAATTGCTATCACTGGCATGGGTGAGGACCTTCCAAACCAATATTTACGGTATCGATGCTGATGCGTTTTCAAGCATGCCGCCTCCCTGGTGGAGCTGCATCACCCGAGAAACTATGGAATCTCCTTGTCAGCGGACGTTCAGGTCATTGTGAAGTTCCTCGATGGCGGTACAACGCTGAAGGCTTCTACCACCCCGACAACACTAGGCATGGTAGCATTAACTCAATGGGGGGATACTTTATCCAAGAAGATGTCCGCAATTTTGAGAACCAATTCTTCGGCATAAACAACCTAGAAGCGGTCAACATGGATCCTCAGCAGCGAAAGCTACTCGAAGTTGCTTACGAGTGTTTCGAGAGCGCCGGTTTGCCTATAGAAAGCCTCTCAGGTGCGGATGTGGGATGCTATGTGGCAACTTATGTGTCTGATTGTGCGACAATGTTGTTTCAAGATCCCGAATACCTCGATAGATATGCTGCCACTGGTTCTACACCTACGATCCTCGCAAATCGTATCTCTCATGTCTTCAATCTCCTCGGTCCGAGCATGGCAATAGACACAGCATGTAGTGCATCAGTGTACGCAGTGCATCAGGCATGTGTCGCATTGGAAGTGGGGGATTGCGAATCAGCGCTTGTGGCAAGTGCAAATCTTATTCAGTCACCACAAAATCAGATGCTTGCAACAAGGGCAGGCGTTCTATCAAATTCAGCAAGCTGCAAGACATTTGACATCTCAGCCGATGGGTACGGTCGTGCCGAAGGTGTTGGTGCTCTACACTTGAAGCGCCTTGAAGACGCAATAAGAGACGGTGACCCTATCAGAGCAGTGATCCGTGGAACTGCAGTGAACAGGTAAGAGTTGCATCGACTACTTGAGGATCACAGATTGATAACATCAAAACAGTAACGGGAAGACAAATGGCATAATGTTGCCAAGTGCGCAGGGCCAGCAGCAGGTTATCGAGAAAGCGTACTCGCGTGCAGGGCTTGCTCCAGATGAAACCGATTATGTCGAGGTCAGTATAAAATAAGATGCCCAAGACATCACTGACATGTATTAGGCCCATGGCACTGGTACTGCTGTTGGAGATCCTATTGAGGTCGAGGCAATATCAAAGACCTTCAATCATCACAGTGGTCGTCCTACATTGATAGGATCTGTTAAGACCGTATTAGGACATAGTGAAGCGAATAGTGGCATCTCGAGTATCATCAAATCCGTGCTGGCATTGGAACATCGAGTGATCCCCCCAACTATTGGAATTGAAGCTGTCAATCCTGAAGTCCGTCAAGCAGCACTACATGTCGATATTGTCCAGAACACTTTGCCATGGCCTGAGACCCGGTGCCCTCGCATCAGTATAAACTCCTTTGGATTCGGCGGAGCGAACGGTCATGTTATTCTAGACTCGGCGGATTGCCACACGCGCTCGATACAGTACGTGAATGGAGACAATGGGGTATGTCATGATCGAAAGATGATACTCCCGATATCTGCACGGACGAGTTACTCACTCAGCCGGTGCATCGAGGATCTCGAAAATTGGGATCTCATGGCGTCGAGTGATCGATCGCTTGCCTCAGTAGCACATACTTTGGCCAACCGTCGCAGCCGTTTACTGCTCCGAGGTTATATGGTGGTTGATGAAGAGAAAAGTGTGAGAAGCATTTCTTCTATTCAGCGCCCCGTATTGTCAGACGATCCGAATCAGCTAAGGCAAGAGATTGCATTTATATTTACAGGCCAAGGAGCTCAGTGGCCGCATATGGGCAGGGAACTATATCATACCTATCCAGTCTTCCGACGAACAATAAGTGAGCTTGATGATTGCATCGACTCCCTGGAGGAGAAATGGTTACCATCTATTGCAGATCTGATGACCAACGAGATCGTACAGTCTCCCATCGATTTTGATCAGCCAGCAGTGGCGCAAGTACTCTGTACCGCTTTGCAAATCGGCTTGACAGACTTGCTGCGTGACTGGACAATAGAGCCGTCTGCAGTTGCTGGTCACTCCTCTGGGGAAATAGCTGCAGCCTATGCCGCGCAACTGATCACGAAACAATGGGCCATAGTACTTGCATTCTACCGAGGCTATACATTACTCTCACAACCTGAAACACAGAGGGGAGCAATGCTAGCCGCAAGCTTGGATGAGAGCACGGCTCAATCATACCTAGCAGAACTCAAGCTACAAGATAATCTGGTTGTCGCTTGCGTAAACTCACCTTGCAATGTGACCTTCAGCGGTGATGAGCATGCGATTGACTTACTCAAGGGCAGTCTAGACGATCATGACATATTCAATCGCAAACTGAAGACGTACGGTACTGCATACCATAGTCGTCACATGCAAGGTGAAATTGGGAAACGATATGAAGAATCGATCTCGGAATACGTCTCATGCAACACAACGCCCATGACAGTGCGCCAAAGCGCTAGAATGATCTCCAGTGTCGATGGAGACGTTCTCACACATGAAAGAGCAGCACAACCAAGCTACTGGAGAGCTAATCTTGAAAGTCCAGTGCAATTTCATTTAGCCATCAGCTGTCTCTACAGCTCGTATGCTTACCACACAGTCGAGATTGGACCACATCCAGCCCTGCAAATGTACATCAAGCAAACTATGGAAACATTGCCATGCACGCGTGATCAGAAGGACGAAACAATACTGGGTACGTTATTCCGTAACAAAGACAATGCTCTCAGTATGCTCGAACTTGCTGGAAATCTGTATATGAGCGGGCATGATCCAGATTTTGACAAGATGAACAAAGTGCACTATGCCGAGAAGAGGGTTGTTCATTCCCTACCATCATATCCTTGGGATTATGGCGAGTCTATGGGATTGAAGGAACCCGAGATGAACCAAAGACTGCGTAATCGCAGATATCCCCGTCACGAGCTTCTAGGCTCTTTGAGTCTCGACGGCAATGTGTCTACCCTTATCTGGCGCAACAGGCTCTCTGTGAAGCATGTAATATGGCTCAGAGATCACCGGCTTGGTCCTACGATCATCTTTCCTGCGGCTGGGTACCTAGCTATGGTGATCGAGGCGATGTGCCAGGTTCAGGGAGTTCAGCACGTTGAATCAGCCGGCCTCGCGTTTCGTCATGTCAAGTTTCTGAAGGCTTTGCCTTTGTCCGACAATGAAGATGAGATTGAACTCTTCACTGAGGTCAGCAAAATGCCAATATCGGCTGCCAATGACTCTGCGCACTGGTGGCAGTTTAGGATTGAATCAAAGACTGCAGGAGTATCTACTCGTCATGTTTCGGGGCTTGTGTGCCTCCATTACGCAAACTTGGCGCGATCCCTGGTGTTTTCATCAGACACTCTCGAATCTCAAGCAGAACGGATCTGGTACAACAAGCTAACAGATGTTGGGCTAAATTGGGGACCCAAGTTCAAACTTGTTGAACAGATCTTCTTTGATCGCCTGAGGCAAAGACTAATTGCCCAAACCAGACTGCCAATGAAGCATGGATGGTACAATGATCGACGCGCTGAGCATGAGTATATAGCTCATCCTACAGTTATCGATACGATGCTGCAAACCGTCTTCTTTGCAGCCGCTGGTGGCAGATGTGCGAGTGTGCTTCCAAGACTACCTGTATCGATTGAAGAATTCACAATGGCTCCAATAACGTCGGTCGATTTCTCAGGTAGCGATCTATGGAATGTGTCGGCAGACGCAACACCACTCGGATGTGGCCAGATCCTGGGCAACGCAGAGATATTCAATTCGCAATCTCAGGTTCTCTTCAAGATCCGCGGAGAGCGAGCCATTGTGTACCAGGGTCTGCAGGAACTTGGTTCTTCGAAAGCCAGAGCGCCAGTCCTACGAATGTGTTGGAAACCTGATGTTGACTTTCCAATCGACGATTCGAAGCTTATCAAATATTTGGACGCCTTTGCACGTCGCAATCACGCTCTCAACTCCTCTAGGACGGACGACCTTTTTCTTGCTGGATGTTTGGATTTGGTTCTGCACAAATCGCCCAGGGAAGCTTGTCTATCCCTAGGTATACCTGGATCAGCTTTGAATCCTTGTGCGAAGGCAATTGGAGAGTTTTCACTCATGCGACGCTTCACTAGTTTTCATGACGCATTCATCAACGAGAATGGGGAATTCAGTAGATACGAGATGTCCACGACCAATTGTCAAAAGCCCCCTACACGGAAAGGGCAATTGTCATCTCGTGATTTGGAAGACTATGGTATAGTGATTGCAGATCTGGTTCGTTACCGTCGCGACACCCTAGAAAGGATTCTACTAATCACAGTTGGTAGACAAAATCCGCGGCGAAAGCCCTGACTATCACAGAGCTCTTCAGCAGGTTCACTAGAAAAGCTCGATTTGTCCTCGCTCTGGAGGAGGACTCCATGCCTGAATTGGTAGATTCTGGAAGACAGTTCAGGAAGATAAGCTTGACCGACAAGATTTTCGCAATCGTCAACCCATTAAATCAAGCTGTTGCAACGGAGTCAGAGATGTACCTGGTAAGTTTCGCGCCCTATCTATCCAAATGGATGTCTACTTAGGATTGGAAGGTTGGACATGACTTTGAGAGTCAGTTGAACAAATCTCTGTATGACTCAATCTGTCACCGTAATGGTAAGCCACCGTTACTAGTGAAGTTTGAGGACATCACAGCCACAACTTTCAATTCAAGAGCTAGTATCATATTCACAGCCGAATACGACATGAACATGCTAGGAAGACTACTGCCAGGCGATATGACACGACTGAAACATATGACGAAGGACTCTTCTCGACTACTCTGGGTAACGCATGGCAATGTGACCAAGGGTGAAGATCCTGAATCAGTATTAGCTTTCGGCATGGCAAGAGCAATAATGCTTGAGCAGCCAGCTCTAAAATTTGCCTGTTTTGATGTCGACCAGGATTCAAATGTGCGAGTGACGGCTAATAATGTTGTCTCAATGTTCCAATCACTCGTCTCCCAGGTGGATCCTGACACGGAGCTAGCCCAAATCAGGGACGTGGTAAAAGTGAGCCGATGGATCCCAGATGACAGCCTCAATCAAGCCTTTCAGGAAACTATTGAAGGGACAACGTCCAAGACGATTCTTGGGGCTGCTGGGATTTGCGAATTGACCATCAAGGAAGCTGGGCAGCTTGACACCATTCACTTCAAGCGGATCAATGGAGGACAAAGATCAGCTCTATCAGCTGATCAAGTTGAAATTGATACAAAATGTTTCGGGATGAATGCAAAGGTAACATCTAGCTCTGATTTAGTGTGAGAATCTTGCTGATTTGTCTCAAGGACCTGTATTTGCTCAATGCCAAATTTGGAACCCCTGAAGAATCTTGCTCATGCGAGTTTGGGGGCGTTGTGAGACGTCTCGGCTCCACGACGTCAGATTTAACTATCGGTGATAGAGTCATGGTAATGTATCCAGGCAGGTATCGAACGCGAGAGGTTGTACCAAGCTGGGCGTGCGTTAAACTCCTACCGCATGAAGATTTTGAGGTCAGCCTGACTTACCATTGAGAACCTTTGCTGACCTGAACAGTCCATGAGCACCATACCACTCGTTTTTGCGACATCAATTTATGCTTTCAAGCATCAGGCACGTCTTAAAGAAGGAGAGGTATAATCTCAATGCCCCCCTTTGGGAGACATTCTGCTGACATTGAGGAAGTCCGTACTCATTCACTCAGCCACTGGAGGCTTGGGCTTAGCTGCCATTCAGATCGCCAACCTCATCGGAGCGAAAGTTTTTGCAACTGCAGGCACGCCTGAGAAGAGGAAATACCTCATCGAAGAGCTCGGTATTCCGGCCGATCGTGTCTTCAGCTCGCGAGATTCCTCTTTCCTTCCGGCCATCCTCGCGACAACTCAGGGACAAGGCGTAGACGTCGTCTTGAACTCATTGGCTGGAGACTTATTGCAGGACAGCTTCAAGGCTTGTGCTAAATTTGGTCGATTCATCGAACTGGGCAAGAAGGATATCCTTGAGAATGGTCGACTCGATATGAGCAGCTTTTCACGCAGTGTGACCTTCGTGGCATTTGACCTAGTGGATCTGCTGTACTCGAAACATGAAGAACATCGGATTCTCTGGAACAGGTGAGTGATCTTCACGGTGATTTTGAGTTTCAGTGCTGACTACTGCTTATGAAGTCTTTTCACCGAAGTCATGCGGCTTCTAAGGACGGGCCAGATCAAGGCAATATCACCCTTGAAGACATTTGATATATCTGAAACAACCAAAGCCTTCCGATATTTCTCACAGTCATCAAGGATGGGCAAGGTTGCCATCTCGCTACACAACCCAACATCCATGATCGATCTTGTACCTGAGCAGTATGACTCTGTTTTCGATTCGGACAAGACTTATCTCATGATCGGAGGCTTGGGTGGAATAGGTCGCTCGATTTCAAGATGGATGCGTCTTCGAGGTGCACAAAGCTTTGTCTACCTTTCACGAACTGGAACGTCGAGCCCAGCTGCGAAACAATTAGTTGAAGATCTTGAGTTCATGGGTGCACATGTCGAAATTATCGTCGGAGACGTCAGTGTGGCAGCCGACGTGCAGGCTGCTGTAAGCGCTGCCCCCAAGCCCATCGGTGGAGTCATTCAAGCGTCTATGTCTATCAAAGCTACTCATTGGGAGTCTCTCACTCACGCTGACTGGATCGATGGGCTAAACGCAAAATTGAGCGGTTGTTGGAATGTTCACCATGCATTGAATGGGAAGGCGGGTGCAGCGCTAGATTTCTTCCTTCTGCTCAGCTCTCTATCTGGCACGATTGGCAGTATGACCGAGTCGAACTATTGTGCAGCGAACGCATTCATGGACAATTTCGCTCGTTTCCGGCGCTCGAAAGGCTTACCAGCAACTTCTCTAGGTTTGGGTGTCATCTCAGAGGTCGGCTATCTCCACGACCGACCTGAGATGGAAGTTCACTACTTGCGGCGAGGCCTGCAGAGCATACCCGAGCACGAAATGCTTCGACTTGTCGATCTTGCCATTACCAACTCCAACGGTCGAGGAGATTGCGACGAGGACGACTTAATGAAATCTCACATGATCACTGGATTGGAAATCAATGTTGCCAAAGCACAAATCCTGGAAGAAGGCAGCTCAGTGATCGAAGTGAGTTTACGGGACCCACGCGCCGGCATACTTGCTGGCTATCTCAGTCAGGAAGTCGCCGCAGAAGGTGGATGTTCTCTGTACGGTAATGGTGCCCATATGTCAGGAGAGTCCGCAACAAGTCGGCAATTACCACGTGAACTTCGGGAGTCAATGGCTCGTGGACAATCGCTCGAGACAGCCCTATCGAACATCTTGGCCAAGAAGTTCGCCAACATGGTGATGTTGAGCACGGACAAGTTGAAGCTCACGGAGCCATTGGTAAGCTTTGGGCTCGACTCGATGTTGGCGGCGGAGTTTCGAACATACGTCTTCCAGTCTACAGGCGTAGACCTATCCTTTATGAAGTTGATGTCCAGTGGTGCCACCATCCAGACTCTGATTGCGACGATCTTGGATAAGATTCATGGTTCAGGAAGCCAGTAGGGATGCGGATGGCCAGGATTCCATTATCTGTGAGGAAGACATAGAGTGAAGAGCAGGTGACTGTCCGCATGAGAGATCTGAATCTTCTGGAGTTGAGCAGGTACGAAGATAGATTGCAACCTTGTTCCAGAACCGTTCGTCCTTTTCTTGATTTTGCCATCAACGTATCAGTTCGCCTCCCGTGCATCACATCGTCACGTGCAATGATGAATATTGCTTGACTTCTACGGACCTTGGTTGATGAGAGACGGTCTGGTACGCAGTCGGTCATTCGAATTGCATAGGACGCACCAAGGCCTTCTTCTAACGTCGCCCAATGGCTCGTTCGCCTCCTCTAGCCACAGGTTTCAACAATTTGACGAGACATCTAGAAGCTAATGATTGAACGATTTTGCTGCTTTACCGAGATCCTTACCTCTGCCTTGACCACTTACCTGCGTATCTACTGAACCCACAGGTGCGTATGTCTGATGATGCAGGCGTTGTCGATTTGATTTCGAATGTCCAAGCATGACGAGCAATAAATCGAGTCTTCAATGTCCGGAATTGAGGCACTAAAAATAGCCAAATGATAGTAGAAGATTATTGTTCCGACAGCAAACCTTGAAGAGTGTGACAGTAAGCCACGCAATTCATGACTCACCTCTGCTCGCTTTCAACAAGTATTGATAGTATCAAATTAGACTGTAGGTCCAAAACTCAAGTTCTTCTGAGATGAATATGAGGCCTAGGTATTTCTCGAATGATTGATTAATCAATGTGCTTCATTCCAGGCTAGAAAGTGGGAACAAGTAGAACAATCGGTAATTCTGACATCAATCACCGACAAGGGGACGCCGCTAAGCCAAGTTGCCGTGTCAGATTGAGACACACTAATAGAGAATATATTCGAAGATTGAAGACAGTCTATCGAGCTTGTCTGTTCCATGCCAAAGCTATGCCACCCGTGGAAATATTCCAGGTACGTTTTGGATGACAGGGGCTTTCGGTTTAGGTGTGATGCTAGGTTTGGTACGCTTGCGAATGCCCGCCATAGCCACTGTCACTCCCGCTTGGCCACCGGATGCTGCTCTTCCCAGACCCTTGAGGCCTCCCGTAGCTTCTCGAGCTATGAAACCAGGGGAGACCTTGATCATAGCGGTAGCAGGGGCGACTGCAGTCGATTCATCAGTACCAAGAGGAGGGATCTGCTTGCGAGGAGTGCTTAGTCCGTCACCATCGTACAACTTCACAAGCATCTGGGCCGCAGAGGCACGTTGGTGTGGGTCCACGATGGCCATCTCTGCAAGTTGTGAGATGTTTGTATCATGCGAAGCATGCAAGACTGCAGCTTGAACTTGGTCAGATGACTGGAATTCGGTCTGACGAAACCTATCCGTGTTCATCGTCCAGAGTATGGTGACCAAGAGCGACCAAACGTCTGCCTTGCAGCTCTGGGGGCCTCCTGTTCTTATTTCGGGTGCCATGAACATAGGGCTGCCAGAGTAGGTCACAGCTTCAAGAGCACGATTGCAAAGACCGAAATCGCCCAGTTGGAACTGAAGATGGCCACTGTCATTCTTTATGTAGAGAATGTTTTCCGGTTTCACATCTCGATGAACAATACCCTGGTGTGCGATACAATCGAGCGCCCTTAACATGTGTGGGAGAACCTTCTGCGCAACTTGAATTGCATCAGCACCATTTTGAATTAATGACTCCAGTGTTCCGTCTTTGAGGCCCATGAAAATCTCGATGTCACTTTCGTGCCAACCTTGTGATGCTATGTAGTCGACGATGTTTGGCTAGAAACCTTATTAGCGTGTCATAGGGTAGCTAAGCAGATCCACTCACGTGGTCAGTGTTCGAAAGAAGCTCAATCTCGCGCTTCAAAGCCTGTCGTACTACCTGTTTCCATTGGTCTTGTCTCGAGGGTCTCTGTGGTCTCTGGAGGATTTTTACAGCCATGACTTTCCCAGAGTCCACATCAATGGCCTTGTGCACTTCTCCAAAAGTTCCGCGCCCTAGCAGACCTACTTTCACATATCTCACTCTGAGCACATGTGAGTGCGGTGTGTGAATGCGCGTATCACGATGCGAAGGCAACTCTGTTGACTCTTCGTCGATAGTTCGAGCGATACGTATATGTTGCCTTCGAGCTGCAGGCAACATTCCGTACTGCTGAATTGTATTCACCGTCTCGTTGAAATCGCGGCGCCAGTCCAACTCAAATCGGACGAGATCACGTCCTGTTCCACCCATTCCAATGATCGTGTTGAAGTTTCGCTTCACGACAACCTTACGGGCGCGGCCAAGCTCGAAAGGGGTGGCGTTTTCTCCAGAAACCTGACTTGTGCAGCCATGTGATCGGTCATAGAACATGACAACGCCGGTTTTCAAGTCGAGCTCGAAAGAGCACTGTATCTTTGAGATACTGGAGCCTTCCACATAGATGTCGGCTTCGTTTCCTCGCCCCAACGTGACCAGCGTCGTAGATGACTTGGCACGGATAGGGAGACCGATGTCGAACGCAAGCTTTCCATTGGCTCTTGTTGAAACGTACGATTCATTATCGGAGTGAGCAAGAACTGCTTCAGCCCGGGGGCCTCTAGGCAAGAGCGAGAATAGTGTGAGAGGATGAGCTTCGGTAGCAGCCATTCTGACGGGCTCATGAACGTGGAACTACCATGAGTGAGCTGTGATCGAGCCGCGAGTGATGTTAGATCAGGCGTTCTTTGTCTGTCACTTGAATAGCTGTTCACGCTTGGGTGGGCTGTTGGTCGAGATCCATTTAATCTTCGGTTCTGAGTTATACTCGAATCTAGAACTTTCAAGTTGGAAAAGGATTGAATGGTTCAAGTTGAGAAACCATGTCCTTTTGAATTTGGCGCTCCGCCCCAGGCATCTTATTATACATAGTGACATGCAGTCTACTCTCAGGCTGTTGTTACACACAAAACGGTTTGACATGTGTCGACTGGTAGTTGAGACCAATACTAGACCAATAGCCTTTCGTACTTGGTGTCGGACACGAAACCAGCGTGCTGTCGCCTGCCGCGCGGCAGCTTGGGCTAGGCAAAAATTGGGGAAATCAGCCATTGTTTTGTACACCCACCCACCCTTGCACTTCTGCTGCCCATATTAGTCCCCGTGCTTGCCTCCATCATGTCCTGCTTCACAGACGACGCAAACCCTGTCGCTGATATACAGCGCTCATGGCTGTATTCGCCGGTTCCCTTCGAGGGGACGGGCTGATGAGGGTTCACACCGCTTTGACCGCACTAGAAGAGAACCCTGAGCATCTTGATCACACGATGTCGCGGTTCGCAGAGCCCCCGCCGCCGTACACCTCAGAGCCGTCAGGCAGTACAACTCGAGCTCAGAGTCCAGATCCCCCGACTAATGAGCAGCGCAGTCGTGAAGAGCGGCTAGACCAGCTGCAGGCCGAACGTGATGCCTCAGATCCTTATCATCAGTTCTCGGCACAGACCATCGAAGAAGAAAAGCGTATTTGGGAGGCACATAGAAACCGCACACGGCCCCTCCGTGTAGGTGAAGATGCCTCAAGAATGGCCGACGAAGTGGTCAAGCAGCGGTGGGTCGAGCAAGGTCTTTGGAGCGATAAGTGGACATCTACGGCCATTGGGCAGTGGAAGCATGAAGAACCGCTTGAAATCGAGTCTGATTGGGAGACCGATCTCGACGTTCCTCCAGCTCCCTTATTCCCACCACCACCCAAAGCGAAACGCTTGAAGACCGAAGACGCAAGGCGCAAAATTGCTGAGAGGCGAGCACTACTCGAGCGAGAGCGCGAGGCTTCGCGTCCATACCACCAGTTCTTGTATCAGTTGTCAAGAGAACGTACACGACTACAGCAAGAGGCAGGCGCAAGAGATAAGTTTGCCGACGACGTTAACACGAAGGCTTACGAAAATGTCAAAGATACCTGGCTCAGACGAAAGATTTGGAGCGAAAAATGGGGAATCATGCCAGGAATGACGTGGAAACACGAAAAGCCCTGGAACGAAGCGGTCGCAGAGCTTGGACTCGAACACCCTGTTGTCCAGGGAGCATCTCTTCAGACATTACCTCAGCCTTCCCGGCCGCCACTTTTCAGTCAACCTGTCGGAAACGAAATTCTCAACCTTTTCGTTGGAAATACAGCACCCATCGTGACAGCTACCAACCAGGCACACGACATTGCTGTTACATCTCAGAGGGACCGGAATATCGATGTGAATACCGTTGGGCGCTCACATGGCGGCGCGCAGCCTGGTGGCCTCCTACTAACGTCATCTCAACCTCAATTGGTTCAACCTGGCCAAGTGAACACAGGAGAAGGAAATCGTGCCAGCAGCAACTCACTTTCTGACTTCAATCGTGGGCCTCAACTCTCATCAAACGCACCACGGGTTCATACACACTCGCGCGAGAGAGCAGATCCTGTTATTACAGGAAAGATCAGGCACTCGCGACATGCCGCACTATCCCCAGACGTTTTGAACGATGACACAACGACAAAATCTACCAAACCACGACGGAGGAGTGCGCGACTGCAACATCTAGCACCTGCCCTAGGAACGGAAGCGATCCTCGATCCTCGTCCAACGCGTCAAGGGATGAGAAGGAGGAAGGAGTCGGACGTCTCACAACCCAAAGGCCCCGCTAAACCGCGGGGCGTATCGAAAAGATGTGCAGCAAGTAAGACGAGAAAGCGCGGTGCTTAGAGAAGCACCTGGTAATGGTCTGATATAGATCGCGATCAAAGAACTTTGGCATGGACTTGCACAAGGGTAGTCCACACATCTCAAAGCAGATCCACTCAGGTCGAACCAAGGTCTTCAGCTGACAGTCAATAGCAGTCCGCACTGGCCTTCGACTCTCGCTCTTCTCTCAGACAGCTGTTTCAAGCGGCCTACATTGGTCACTTTCTGGGGGTTCCCGTCCGATCGAAAGCGTAGCTTGACAGTCTCGATGCTCCAGCAGTTCGAGTACTGATATTATGAGGGTCAGCCTCTGATCCTACACGTCTAGGGCTACAGATGTCACTACGTTCTTGGATCCACTGTACCATGTGGCTTGCTTCGGCCAAGATATGTGATTCGTAACTGACCAAACTCCAGACCCTTCAGCACCTTGCGTTGCTTCGGTATTGGACAGATGTTTGGAGAGGTACCAGCAAAGAATTCCTGCGCTCAAAGATTAACAGCTTTATCTAAGTGCGATTCACGTGTCGAATGACGAATTGTGTATGCTTTGTCTCTCGAGATGTCAAGGACCTGGCCGCAGGCTGACCTGAGAGTTTCTGGTTCACGCCAGACTTAGATCA
>JAOSBN010141060.1:0-26145 GCA_027563595.1 Erythroxylum suave | reverse complement strand
TTTGTCTGAATATCTTTTTTATCTTCTAAAATTATAATTATTTGTTATCATAAAAAAGGGGGAGATTGTTAAGTCAAGAAGACTTCACTTCTTCTATTGATTTTTATGAAAGTTAAATAATAATAATGAAAGAAGTGTGTGAACTATTTTGATGAGTTTATTAAGTGCGCAGATAAATGTAAGTAGCACAAATCATTAAATCATGATGATATTAAAAAACTGACTAGGACAAAATATATGATGGACCAGACAAAGTGTCTAAGACTAAGTCATAAGATGAAGCAAAGACATAAGAAGAAATGAAGTTATAAGACCAAGCGAAGACATAAGATGAAGTGGAGACATAAGACGAAGCATACAAATCAAATCGAGATGATATAATTGAAGAATAATCTACAAAGTCAGTTAGTTAGTTAGATGGTGTTGGTTACAGAACTCAATTAATAACAGATATCTAAGGATTCTACAAACAGTTTTCTCAAGAAGATCATTGGAGAATTAGCCTATAAATATTAGGTGTAGTCGTAGATAAAACAAATTTTTACTTACTTTTACTTTCACAGAATGATTCTGTGATCAAGAGAGTATACTGTAAAACATATCCTGAGTGAAAACAAGGAAGAAGAGAGGTCAAGAACACTTGTAACATGAGTGTAGAAAGCTCAAACAATATCTTTCCAAGCGAAAGGAAGGCTAGAGACTGAAGAGGCTAAGATAACAAACAAAGAATACTTTGTGAAAGACATCTGAAGAGGCTCTAAAAGAGTAGAAAGAACACTTGTAAAGTTGCAAGAGTTAGTGAAATCTCATATAAACTCTAAAGACTGGACGTAGCCCAAAAGATAAGGGTGAACTAGTATAAATCACAGTGTCATATTCTCTAACTCTTATCTCGTTGTTGAACTAAGTTACTCAGTAGGTGATCTTCATGAGGAAGTAACACTTCTATGTGTGACCATTCAAGAAGATCTCAAAACGATCCACACTGATATTCAATATATGTTCTCTGAATTTTTGAAGCATTTGAAATGAAATATATTTTTATTAACAACAAATAGGGGGAGAATAGTATAAAGGAGAGGACTGTTAGTTTTAGAAATGTATTTATATTTATATATATATATATATATATGCATTGTATATCTTGCATTATTCGTCTGAATAAATATTATTTGTCTGAATAATATCATTATTTGTCTGAATATCTTTTTTATCTTCTAAAATTATAATTATTTGTTATCATAAAAAAGGGGGAGATTGTTAAGTCAAGAAGGCTTCACTTCTTCTATTGATTTTTATGAAAGTTAAATAATGATAATAAAAGAAGTGTGTGAACTATTTTGATGAGTTTATTAAGTGCGTAGATAAATGTAAGTAGCACAAATCATCAAATCAAGATGATATTCAAAAGCTGACTAAGACAAAATATAAGATGGACAAGACGAAGTGTCTAAGACGAAGTCACATGTCTAAGATGAAGTCATAAGATGAAGCAAAGACATAAGAAGAAATGAAGCCATAAGACCAAGCAAAGACATAAGATGAAGTGAAGACATAAGACGAAGCATACAAATCAAATCGAGATCATATAACTGAAGAATAATTTACAAAGTTAGTTAGTTAGTTAGATGGTGTTGGTTGCAAAACTAAATTAATAACAGATCTTTAAAGATTCTACAAGCAATTTTCTCAAGAAGACTATTGGAGAATTAGCCTATAAATATTAGGTGTAGTCGTAGATAAAAGAAATTTTTTCTTACTTTTACTTTGACAAAATAATTCTATGATCAAGTGAGTATATTGTAAAAAATATCCTGAGTGAAAAGAAAGAAGAACAGAGGTCAATAAATCCTGTAACGTGAGTGTAGAAAGCTCAAACAATATCTTTTCGTGTGAAAGGAAGGCTAGAGACTGAAGAGGCTAAGATAGAAAGTAAAGAATACTTTGTGAAAGAGACCTGAAAAGGCTCTAAAAGTGTAGAAAGAACACTTATAAAGTTGCAATAGATAGTGAAATCTTAGATAAACTGTAAGGATTGGACGTAGCCCAAAGGTTAAGGGTGAACTAGTATAAATCACAATATCATATTCTCTAACCCTTATCTCATTAATGACCTACGTGACTCAGT
This sequence comes from Erythroxylum suave, assembly GCA_027563595.1. Taxonomy (NCBI): domain Eukaryota; kingdom Viridiplantae; phylum Streptophyta; class Magnoliopsida; order Malpighiales; family Erythroxylaceae; genus Erythroxylum; species Erythroxylum suave. Next base: position 24,017 of record JAOSBN010141060.1, on the reverse strand, counting down.
GATTGATCTTCGTCAGGAAGTAACACTTCTACATGTGACCATTGAAGAAGATCTCAAAACGATCCACACTGATAGCCAATATATGTTCTCTGAAATTTTGAAGCATCTAAAATGTCATTTTTTTATTAATAACAAATAGGAGGAGAATAGTATAAAGGAGTGGACTATTAGTTTTAGAAATGTGTTTATATATATATTTATATGTATTGTATATCTTGCATTATTCGTCTGAATAAATATTATTTGTCTGAATAATATCATTGTTTGTCTGAATATCTTTTTTATCTTCTAAAATTATAATTATTTGTTATCATAAAAAAGGGGGAGATTGTTAAGTCAAGAAGACTTCACTTCTTCTATTGATTTTTATGAAAGTTAAATAATAATAATGAAAGAAGTGTGTGAACTATTTTGATGAGTTTATTAAGTGCGCAGATAAATGTAAGTAGCACAAATCATTAAATCATGATGATATTAAAAAACTGACTAGGACAAAATATATGATGGACCAGACAAAGTGTCTAAGACTAAGTCATAAGATGAAGCAAAGACATAAGAAGAAATGAAGTTATAAGACCAAGCGAAGACATAAGATGAAGTGGAGACATAAGACGAAGCATACAAATCAAATCGAGATGATATAATTGAAGAATAATCTACAAAGTCAGTTAGTTAGTTAGATGGTGTTGGTTACAGAACTCAATTAATAACAGATATCTAAGGATTCTACAAACAGTTTTCTCAAGAAGATCATTGGAGAATTAGCCTATAAATATTATGTGTAGTTGTAGATAAAACAAATTTTTACTTACTTTTACTTTCACAAAATAATTTTGTGATCAAGTGAGTATACTGTAAAAAATTTCCTAAGTGAAAAGAAGGAAGAAGAGAGGTCAAGACCACCTGTAACGTGAATGTAGAAAGCTCAAACAATATCCTTTCAAGTGAAGGGAAGGCTAGAGACTGAAGAAGCTAATATTGCAAATAAAGAATACTCTATGAAAGAGGCCTGAAGTGGCTCTGAGGACTGAACGTAGCTTAAAGGTTAAGGGTGAACCAGTATAAATCACGGTGTCATATTCTTTAACCCTTATCTCTTTAATTTCTTGTTATTAGAAGAATAGATACTATTTCCACTGTTTTATTACTTAAACAAATTAAATGCGTTATTTTGTAATCATTTGAGTTTGTCAAGAAAATCAAGATGATTCTAGAGATTTCTATCTTGGACGATTTAACACAATTCAACCCCCCTTCTTGTGTATTTTATATATTATACGTGATTCCTATATTAACAAGTGATTTACTTAACCATCCTTAAACCTCCTACACTTGTCTTCCTCAGTCTAAATCAAGGTATTAGCATACCCCATCAACTCATTAAATCTTATCTCATATTATTCTACTGTGAGACTTCCCTGCTTCATATTTAGAAATTTTTTATCTTCCTATCCAGGTAGATCTTCGACATGCAATTCTCCTTGAATACTTTCAGGAAGTATTCCCACTTTAAATTACAAGGCCTTGTGGTACTGCCTAGAATAGTCTTCCGCCACTGGTAAGCTAGACTTCGTAGTAATGAGATTGCGTAGTTAAACCTTTCACCTGATCAAACACTCTTTCATTCTACTCTAACGATCCTTCAGCCTCAGTAGGGTTTGTACTTCGATAGAAGTCTACAATCCCCTATTTTTTGAGTTTATCATCCCTCGTTTCTCTCCACTCAGGGATTCTTAGAGGCATTTGATTAGATTAAGTTAAAAGAGACTCTATATTGGCTCCTACAGACTCTAGGTTAGTTGATTCTCCAATTTGATCACCTACAACAAATGACCTATAATAAAAAAATCTTGATTACTATTCGAGTTTCTCATTATATTTCATATTTATATACTTTGTATAAAAAATGTAACATCCCACTACCATAGAGTTTATATCCAAAATATCCAGAAGACATGTAGGAACATACCCTATGAAAGCGCCATATTAGATCAGTCACATTCACTTAATATGGCGTCATATATAAAAAACGAATACTTAAAATATCAACACCTCATTCCATTTGTAAAACCTAGAAATACTGTAGCATTAAAACTTAGAATTCATATATATAGTATCGCAAATAACTAAGATCATACTACTCTTTTACAAAAATATTCAATATGGAATGAGAAACTAAACAAAAACATTCGATCTAAACTCAACAATCTTAACTGACTGACCTTTAATTCATTTCTTGAGTCAAAAAACACAGTATTAGACTTCTTCTAGAGTGTCCTAATAGTTAGGTATCCTTTCTCATATCTAAATATCGACGTTGCCATTTTTATGGGTTTTGTTAATTCAATGAGTGAACCATAATCAATGTGCTCACTCATATCAAACATAGAAAAATTCACAATTCAATTTTTGCAATCAAATCACATCAAAAATACAAAAAATCAGATCTCATTTTATTTAAGAATAGTTCATCTCAAACATTCAGTTCATACATTTTAATTTGTATATGTAACGTACATACGACTCACCTTCATTGTTACTTTTTTATGGCTAAGCACCTTATTTACTGTCCCGAATCTGTTGTGGATACTAGGCTCATTTTACTGGTGAGCATATGGATCTTTATACACATTTTCTAAGCTTTAAGCTTTCTTTCACAGGCCACTTGGGTCTTAAGATCCTTTATTTGATCATGCCTTTCAATGTAATGAGATGCATCAATTCACATTATGTGCAGTTAATCATTTTCATTTGGTATACACATTCACTTTTATATTTTCATCAGACCTAAGTCCGGAATTCAACAAATTTGTTGAGAACACTTATTTTTCTCAAATTCACATTCAGATATCAACACTTCCATTGCAATCTTAATTATCAAACTCCTCAGACCATCAATGTTCAAAACTTTCACACTCACATAAACTATTAGTTTAATAATTGGAATTTAACCAAATACAATCAATTCGAGTGACAAATATCTTGGTTACTCATAGTATGCTCCAAATAGTTTTTGCCTTGACATCCCGAATGTTGGGATACTGTCGTTTTATTTATGCTTTTAAATTATTCAAAATAAACACATTTACACATTACTGAATTGCTCAATCAAATAAGTATTCAATCCTACACATATCTATAGGTGTTATGTACTATGTAAGCTCAATGACAATCCCAGATGTAGAGCCTTAACACAAATCATGATCTTTCTACCTTTATCACTTGTTTATGTCTAATTTGTGCTTAGGTTTGCACCTCAAGAACACTTGATTATTTAATTCTTCAATCATACATTCATCAAATTTTTAACATTATATGATCGCACAATATCTAAATTCTCATTATTTGGTTTAGTAATTACACAATATTGAAACTAACCCTTTTGAAACTGGCCCACGATCGTGAAGGACCTTCCAACAATTGTGATAGAAGCTTGTGCAAGGGTCCATAATTGTGGGGAATATACGAGGACCGTGATAGAACCCAAATAACTCGTCCACGATCGTGTATTGAAGGCCACAATCTTGCACTACATTCTTTCCCCCCAATTATGCACGAATATATGGACTTAGAAAAATCATTAAATTCATGTCCATTTATACAACATCATTTCATAACCAACTTAACCACCATTTTGGTTACATTATACCTTACAAAAATCTACTCAATTGATTCCTTGTCCCTTACTTAATCTCATCATACATGTAGTCCTAACTTTTCTAGATTTTAACCACTTCCTATGTTAACATATCCTCTTCTTAGATCATCATTTAGACTTCATATCCTTATCTTTTTTACCTCAATTTCATCTTAATATCGTCCTTAAAACAATATAGATAATGCAGTTTATCATCTTGATAAAAACAGAACACAACATCATTCATTATCATACATAAATTCTAGTTCTTTTCACTTTAAGAACACTATGCTAACCTTTTCTTTAGCTTCAAAAATTAATTTAATTTATCTCATTAACAACCAGTGATCCATGTTTTTATACATCTAAAAATAGAACATATTCATATCCACTCATTTATTAATGTTATTACGCACTTTCATACTCCATTTACACTATCAATCCATCTCATAACATCCCTATAATAATTTATAAATTATTACTCATCATATACACAAAAATAGGATACCAATAATTCTCTTTGTTCATCAGCTTTCAGCTCTCATTTAAACACAATTTTCATGATCGTTCTATCTTTAAACTATGATCATATATGTTTCATTTAAACAAACCATGTAGAACCTTGATATACTTGTTTTAGCTCCAAAGCTTTTTCAGAACATCAAGTAAGCTGATATGTGTTAAATTGTTGATATGTTTAATCATTTACACATAGCAATTAATGATAAAAAAATGCTTAAGATGCTCACTTTAATTCATATATGATTTTAGGTACAATTTGGAAGCAAAAAAATCAAAGTGAGTCAAAAGCACTACATTTGGGCTATTTTCTAAAGATTAATTTTCACTTGTCTTTGTGAAGAAAGAAGAAAATTAAAATACAAGAAAAAAATCAAAATACTCATTTAATAGAAGTGGAAGGAGCAAAATGACAACAAGAAGAGCAATACGTAGTTTGCGTAAAAATGCAGACGTCCTGTGCAACTCATACAACGTTTGCATTCAGAGGAGCTATGTTTGGAGGCTTGCGAAGAAACAAAAGGAAAGAAGAGATGAACAGTACTTGTAGCGCCCCCTTACCATAGGGTACACACCGAAACGCCCGAAGGTCATTCTGGTACGTATCCTACATTAAAGGCGGGCTACTATCATTCCCTACATTCACTTCACACAACATCATATCATTACTCACTTATAAAGCATTATAAGAAAATCACAATATTTTAAAACCAACTTTTTCGTCATTTTACTTCACAAAACCGAAAGTGTACATTGTATCTTTAAAAACTTACTACATGTACATCATCAAAACCTAGTACAAAAGTACTACTTGAAAGAGGAAAATATACAAAGTCTATCTAATCTGTCCAAAAATCCTAGCTGATCGACCTTTGAGCCATGACTTCTCTTGTGAAATCACAATCTACACTGCTGGTAGAGCCTCTCAGTAGCTATAGTCGTCTCTCGATCCTGAAAAGACAATGTTGCAATTTTGGTGAGTTTTGTGAACTCAGTGAGGTAACCAGCATTGATGGTTCACTCAATTCATGCAACTCATCATTTCACATAACAAATATTTCACAAGTTTGCACTTTACCTCAGTATCACATTATCACTTAAGCATAGGCAAAATTTTGCATTTTAATTAATCAAACGTACTTATCAAAATGCAAATGGAATGCTTATGAGACACTTTTCCAATTGTTACATTGTTGTGACCGAGTGCCCAACTGTTCTGTATCCCTTTTAGATACCAAGCTCGTTACTAACTATCCCTCATCTGATGAGGATACAGGGCTCATTATAAATAGTAAACCTTAGGCTCTTAATCACTGTCTGAGCTCGAGGCTCTTTGCACACGTTGAGCTTTAAGCTCTAATAGGTGGCTACTTTGGCTACAACTGCCATTATCTGATCATGCATTCATGTATGGAATCCATCTCACATTTTCAATCAATCATGCCCTAACATATTTACTTCTTCACATTAACATTCAATCAGCACCTCAATATACATTCCACATTTCACATTCTTCTCACAAGTTGCTCCCAAAGCTAATGCCTGGAAGTTCCGGCAATGTCTGGAGGTTGACATTCCAGTTGCTCCTTTATATCAAACACCATGCACATATATCACAATTTGTACAATCATAAGTGTTTAATAATGCACACGTATGAAATAAAATATGTATAATGCATGTTCATGACAATCTCAAGTATTTATCTATCAATTTCATCACAAATTCATTCTCATATCAAAACTCATCTAAGTACTATTTCTTCTTAGGTTCGGATCTCACTAAAACCGTTAAAACTCATCTAAGTACTATTTCTACTTAGTTTCTTATTGACTCACTTCAGATTTTTCCAAGTCACACTTTCAGGTCTACTGTTCACATTCAATTAGAAAGTGAAAATGATGTAATTTTGTCATACTCTCTTAAAAAAAAGCGTTCCTCTATATCTTATGTTTCTATTGACACCAAAATCACTCGATTTGGTTCAGTAATTTGGAAGATATGCCTCAAACATTTTCAAGATGTTCATATTCAAAAACAGGGTACTATGCATAATTTCCATCAAATAATTAGCCATCTTAAAATATGAATCACAATTCGAATTCTTATATGATTTATAGCCCTATTTCTCTAGTTTATTTCAAAACAAAGATAATTTCATTTGGACATATAGAGAAGAAGTTATGGTCAAAAGAAACAAGACTATCCAGTTTGCAAATTCCTCTCGGGTGGTTAGATCAATTGCAAGTCATGGCTACTATTGAGGAAAACAGTAACCAGATGTGAAAAATAAACATGAGTCTTGCAATTAACTCATGGGTGCGAGAGGGGAAAGTCATGGGGGTACAGGAGTCACAGGCGTGAGAGGAAAATTTGTTTGCAAGAGGCACGGGTGTGACAGATAAAGACAAAAATTGGGTAAGAGCACAAGTCAGACCCGTCCACGTTTATCACTCAATCTCTCTCAATTCTTTTCAGATTGCTATAATTTTTGGTTGAGAGGTATGGAAATGTGTTAAGAGTTCAATAATTCACGTTTATCACTCAATTTCTCTCAATTCATTTCAGATTGCTATGATTTTTGGTTGAGAGGTATATAAATGTGTTAACAGTCCAATAATTTAAGTATCATATCATTTGGAGGTCGGACAAAGGAGATGTAACCAAAAGATCGAATGATGTTGCATCAACACTCATCCTTCAAAGTCGCACACCTTCTCCTCAAACCTCCCTCACTTCTAACCCACATAACTTTTGATCCAGAACTCCAAAAATTTCAAACTTTATATTAATAAAAAGCTAAAAGAAAGATCTACAACTTTCATGAAAACAAATTTGTCAAAATCTTTCTAGGTCAATATATTTTAAACATGGACGTTTCATAACAATACTAACTTCTCTTCTTCATTTTCTATGCTTCCTCTTTCATTCTCCTACACTTTCCTATCAATTACATTTTCCAATTTCATTTTACCATTTTAACTCTCATTCAACTTAACACATTGAACAGAAGAGAAGTCATTCAAGCATTTCACCATTCTCTGCGCTTTCTTCATTGTCATTTTCCTATATTTCATTTTTTTTGCATTCTTTTAATCCTTTTCCCCTAAATATCATTTAAACAATCTTTCTCATCTCAGATCATCATCTTACAACTATTCTTCAACTCTAAAAAAAATATTTTCTTGATCATCTCTAAAGTTTTCATCTATTCATATATACATATAAATATATATATACATGCACAGCGAAGAAACAGAGCACATCAACATGTCACCTTTTCATACTACAATTTTCTACACTAATTCCATAAACCATTTCATTGCTCTTTCTAACTCTAAAAATCATTTTTCCTTTACCTGATCACTAATAACCATCAAATAGTAAATAACACTCTATCCATATTTTCCCGTCCTATTTATACAGTGTTCATGAAGATGTATGTAAATTCCATGATCATGCAAATGACAGTAATTTCAACAAGTTTATTTCTTAAATCCAAAAATCTAAAGGATTTACTCAATACTTGTTAAAAATTTCCAAGATCTTCAATTATCCCAAAGCCCTAAACTCCACGCAATTCATGTACACCACCGTATAAATTGACGAACTTTGGGTTTTTCTTAGGGTAGAAGAAACAAATAGCAAGGTGGGAGTGGTGTGGGATAAGGAAAAGCAAAGAAATATCTCAGAGTGTGATTGATGAAAAACTCTATATATAAGAAGAAACTTGAAGAAGGTGGCTACGAAGAAAGTAACTGGACATAACACTAAGCCCCTTTTTAACTCTCAGATGACTATAGCTTACTTTTAACAATTTATCAAAGCCACCTAACTAAGTTAGTGACACTTATCACTTTTATAAGCTATAAGCCTAAACTAATTTTCTTTTGGACTAATCTCTTTAACTCTCATCTTTACAATCCAATTATCTCTAAATATCATTGATTCTTATTTCCTATTTTCCAAAAATTTCGAAAAAAATTATTCCTAATTTCACCAAAATTCACAATTACAATAATTCCACTAATCAATAATATTTCCAATATAAATAAATTCAATTTCTCAAAAAAAAACAAAAATCATCCAATTATACCCAAAATTATTCATGAATGCATGTACAATTACTTTCATGTGCAGCAAAATTTACTATTCATGGGTATGTGTATGACATATTATGCATGAGCATGAAAATGCATTCCTAATCACTCATTAATCACTCATTTTTACTATTCTAGCCTCCCCACAAGTAATGGGATGTTACAACCCTCCCCTCCTTAAAAAAAAATATTTCATCCTCGAAATTCTTACCTGTTTGTTTGAATAGGTGGGGATATTGTCTCCTCATATGCTTCTCTGTCTCCCATGTTGCTTCCTCAATTGAATGGTCCCTCCAAAGGAATTTCACCAATGGAATGAATCTGTTCCTCAACTGCTTGATCTGCAATCCCAAAATCTTGATTGGCTCTTCAACATAGCTTAAGTTACTTGTAACCTTAATTTCTTGAGCCGGTATTACATGTGACAGATCCGATCGGTATCTTCGGAGCATACTCATATAAAACATATTATGTAGTTAAGACATCTCATTCGGTAAAGCTAACTTATAGGAAAAAGGTCCTATCCTCTCAATGATCTCATAAGGACCAATGTACCTATGGCTCAACTTGCCCTTTTTACAGAATCACAATACTCCCCTCCAAGGTGACACTCGGAGAAAAACTCTGTCACCTACATTGTTCACCATATCCCGCCAATGCTAATCCACATAACTCTTTTGTCTATCTTGAGCCACTTTAATTTATCTTTGGATCAATTTCATCTTATCCTCTGTGTCTTGTATCAACTCCGGGCCTTCAACCATTCTCAAGCCCTCTTCGTCCCAATATAATGGTGATCAACACTTTCTACCATACAGTGCCTCAAATGGTGCCATTCCGATACTACTGTGGTAATGGCTGTTATATGCAAACTCTATCAATTCCATATATTGATCCCAAGCTCCTCTAATCTCCAATACACAAGCCCTAGCATAGCCTCAACATTTTTTATTATCCTCTCACTCTATCCATCTATCTAAGGATGAAATGTTGTACTGAAGTTCAACTTAGTACCTATAGCAAATTGCAAGCTCTTCTAAAACCTTGAAGTAAATCTGGGATCCCAATCTGATACAATGGACACTAAAACCCCATGCAGTCTCACCATCTCATTTACATATCTCCGGGCCAACTGATTAAGTGAATTATTTTCTTTCACTGGTAAGAAATAGGCTGACTTAGTCAACCGGTCCACTATCACCCATATATCTTATTCTACCTCGGAGTCTTAGGTAGTCCTATAACGAAGTCCAAAGTAATATGTTCCCATTTCCACTCCGAAATGGGCAAAGAAAGGAGCTTCCCTACCAAAGCCTGGTGCTCAGCTTTAACTTGCTGACAAGTTATACATCTAGATATATACTCCGCAACTTGCTTCTTTATTCCAAGCCACCAAAAATGTTGCTTCAGTGTGTTATGCATCTTTGTAGTACCAGGATGCATAGCATAGGCAACCATATTAGCTTCCTCAAGAATTTTCTTTATTAGATCCTCCACATCAGGCACACATATTCTTTGCTTCAATCACAAAGTCTTATCTCTCAACTCAAACTCAGAATCCAGATTCATCTCCACTTTCTCTATAAGCTTCACCATATTGGGATCTTTCCTCTGTACTCTTCTGATTCGATCATATAACATTGCCCTAAGTTTTAATGTAGCAATCAAGGCCTCATCGTGTTCCAGATTTAACTCCACATTAAGAACTCTCAAATGAATCAAATTATGTAGCCTCGATAATTGAATCTGAGCTACACTGGTATTAGACTTTCTGCTCAAAGCATCAGCCACCACATTTCCTTTCCTAGGGTGGTACTCAATTGTTCAGTCATAATCCTTCAGTAACTCAATCCATCTCCTCTGTCTCAAGTTTAACTCCTTCTGACTCAATAGATACCTGAAACTCTTATGATCTGTATAATTCTGGAAGGTCTCTCCATACAAGTAGTGTCTTCAAATCTTTAGAGCAAAGAAAACTGTAGCTAACTCTAAATCATGTACCACATAATTGACTTCGTGAGACCTTAATTGTCTCGATGCATAGGCAATCACCTTACTATGCTGCATCAATACATATCTTAATCCTTGATGTGACACATCGCTATACACCACATATCCTTTGGTCCCTGATGGAGAGTCAACACTGGTGCAGTAGTCAACCGATGTTTCAGCTCCTGAAAGCTTTTTTGACACTCCTCATTCCATCTGAACGCCATATTCTTCCTCAGAAGCTTTGTTAGAGGGGCTAAGATTAAAGAAAACCTCCGTTAATACCCAGCCAATCCTAGGAAGCTTTAGATTTTGAAGAAATTTCTTGGAGCTTCCCAATTCATCACTGCCTCTAACTTCTTTGGATCTACCTGTATGCCATCTCCAGTCACTATATTCCCCAGAAACACAACCTCATCCAACCAAAATTCACACTTACTGAATTTGGCATACAACTGCTTTTCTCTCATGATCTTTAAAATGACTCTCAGATGCTCAGGATGCTCCTTTTTTCTTTTCGAATACACCAAGATATCATCAATGAACACAATTACAAATCGATCCAAGTAAGGCTGAAACATCTTATTTGTCAAGGCCATAAAAGCTTTCGAGGCGTTAGTAAGCCCAAATGGCATCACTAGAAACTCAAAGTGCCCATACCTGCTCCTGAATGCACTCTTAGGTACATCAACCTCAGCTATCTTCAACTGATAGTACCCTGGTCTCAAATCCAATTTAGTGAATTCCTGAGCTCCCTACAGCTAATCAAGCAAATCATCAATTCTAGGAAGTGGGTACTTGTTCTTCATTGTCACCCAATTCAGTTGCCTATAATCAATGCATAACCTCAAAGTCCCTTCTTTCTTCTTCACAAATAGCACTGGAGCTCCTAAAGGTGAAACACTGGGTCTAATAAAACCTTTTTCCATTAACTCTTGAAGCTGAGCCTTTAACTCCTTTATTTCTGCAGGTGCCATCCTATGTGGAGGTATCGATATAGGAGCAGCACTTAGAACTAGATCAACTGTGAACTCAGTTTCTCAATTTCGTGGTAAACCAGGTAGCTTATTGGGAAACACATCCAGCAACTCCCTAACCATGGGAATGTCCTGTACACTCTGCTTAGCTCTAGTATCATTGATGTGGGCAAGATAAGCCTCACATCCTCCCTGCATCAACCTCAGTGTACTCATGAAGGATATCATCCTGGCTGGCACTACTTGACTAACTCCTCTAAATACTACTATTAGCTGACTAGGAGATTCTAGTACTACTTCTTTAGTATAGCAGTTCATCATAGCCCTATGAGCAGTGAGCCAATCCATACCTAGGATAACATCTATCTCTCTCAACGGTAGTATAATCAAGTCTGCCACCAACTCTGTTTGATCATTCCTCATCAAGCACCCCTTGCAAACCTCTCCTATGACAGTAGTACTACGTAAAGGTGCACTCACCTCTAGCCCATATTGTAGCAACTCCCTATCATAATGCAGCCTACATGCCAAATGCGGTATGATAAAGGAGTGTGTGGATCTTGGATCTAGCAGTACAAAAGCCTCAAAATAATAAATGAGAAGCACACCTGCAACCACATCTAGTGAATCTTGAGCCTCCTACCTAGTCATAGCATAGACTCAGGCTTGGGACTGCGGTCGGTTGCCCCACCCCTCAGTCCTCATAGAAGAACTCAAATACAACTCTAGAAGTAATGCTTATTAATATGGGTTCCAATAATCTCAAACTTCAGTAGGATATGTAATAATTCCAACAGAATGTGCAATAACTATTTCAGTAAGTTGTACAACAAATCCAACAAGATACTCTACAACTCTAACAAGATGCATTGCCTTGATGGGGAGACATCAATCATCTATAACCAAAAAGTGAAGAGGAATAGCCTTATCAACCCGAGGTGTACCCAATGGATATTTTTACGGAAACTTTAGAAAGTGATGAGGAGCTTGAGAATTTTGAGGTCAACCCTCAACGAATTGCTTATATAGAAGAAACAATGGAGGAGATCGAAACAGAAAAGGCTATATCATTTAGATCATATGTAAGTACTGATTTCGTAATTATATTTAAGACTAACCCTTCACCTTTACCTAGCAAGTTGAAAGATTAAACAAAGAAGAAAAAGGTGAAGAGTCATTCGAATTATTTTAAAAGAGCAAGGACTCAGCTGAGACGAAGAATCTGAAGAAAGGGAAGATGTTGGAGGTGAAAGATTATCAACTAAGGTCTTATTCGGAAGAACCTCACATGGAACAGCCACATGTGACACCTAAAGATCACAATTCTGTCACGAGAGGAGAAGCAGGAGTTGAGGCAGCGACCTTAAACAAAGGCGCTTCTTGGGAGGTAACCTACGGGAATTAAATTTCTTTGTTTTTAAATTTTTTCATTTATTTTTTATTCATGTTTTTTGCTTTGTTGATTTATTTTTTCTTGTTTTAAGTTTTCAATCAGAATGAGATAAAGAATAAAACAAAGAAACATTTGCTCATTTTCAATAGCTTATGGGATTATATAGTCATGAATAAAGAATGTGTTGACTAGAGAATTTCATGGCAACTTTAGCATGTATTTTTACTCTTGTTATTGATCGATATGCATTATCTTTGAAAGAGTAGTGACTACTAGTAGACAAAGCTAGTGAGATTTTGAGCCTTTTTAGACTGAAAAATCTATATCAATCTCATTGTCTTTTGATAATGTGTGATCTTCATGACATTTACATCCCGATTTTGCATTGAATTTCTATTTGAAACCACATTTTTATCACATGCATTAACATGGATATGATTAGGCATTCTTTGCTTTTCAAAACTATATTAACCAAATAGCCTACCCATTATATGATTTTTCCTCTTTGATAAGCCCTTTTGATCCTTATTAGCCTTTCTTTTTGTATCAGTCACATTAAATGCTTTATACTTTACCAAATTTCCAACCCAAGCTATAAAGTTAGTGGAACATTTGTGATTGGTGAGTTTGTGGATGTTCAAAAGTGAAAGTGTGGGGATGTTCATATGTATGGGTTAGTTAAAGATGGGATATTGTGATATGTCTTATCATTGAAATTCCCATGTTGGTGTAGTTTATTTTCTTTTATACAAGGAAAAGAAAGAAAGAAAGAAAGAAATGAAAAAAGAAAAAGAATTAAAATTTTGTTTGAATAAATATATCGAGGAGCATGTGCTTATGTGTTGAAAAGTTGTTTATGCTTAATGCATTCTCCTAAAGTTGAGATGAATAAGTATTTGAGTATATTGGATATACGGTGGATGTTGATATAAAAGGTTCACTCTTCTAGTTTCAATGTATTATTAGATATAAATTGTATGAATGATTCTTTTGGATTGGTATATGCTTCATGTGGTTAGTGTGTGAGGGCTGAATTGGGTTGTGAAATATAAATGTTGCATTTTTCATAGTTGACGGTACCAATTTTTGATGACTGTTGCTTTGTTTCATTAACATTGATGACTTTCATGCCACTTGACCCAAATACGTCTCACCTTACGTTTGCCTACATTACAACCATGAAAAGTCCTTTGATTCATGATTTGCATGTGAATTATAACAGTAAAGAAATGTAATGATATGCAAATTTGTGGAATGAAATGGTGTTGAGTGTGCCTATTGATATATTTTACTTAAACACATTTTTTGAGTCTACCATTAGATGCCCAGTTTCAAAGATGATGCTTGTTGATTGATCATGAGTAGAAGCATTGAATGTGGAATTCTTGCTATGATTTTTGAAAGACATTCATCCTTGGTTATGATTATATAGTCTTGGAAAATATGGGAATTTAATAAATGTTTCAGGTCTTTAAGCTTAATTTAAATGCTTTGCTTAAGGACAGCCAAACATTAAGTATGGGGGAAATTGATATATGTTTAATTGTTGATATATTTAATCATAAACACTTAGCGATTAATGATAAAGTAAGTCGAATGCATTTCATTTGTACGGTTTTCTAAAGATTAATTTTCACTTATCTTCATGGAGCGAGAAGAAGAAAATTAAAAGACAAGAAAAAAAATCAAAATACGCATTTAATAGAAGTTAAATGAGCAAAACGATGGTAGGAGCATCAATACACAATCTGTGTCAAATTTTAAACAATGTCATTACTCCATACAAGGTTTTATGCAACATAGACATCGTTTACATTTAACACAGAGAACTGTGTTAAACGCAGAGAGTAGCTGCGTTTGGAGGCTTGTGGAGAAACAAAAGGAAAGAAGAGATGAGTAGTATTGTGGACCTAAAACTATTGAAGTTTAATTGTCAAATTACACAAATAGAAAAGAGGAGAGTAGAGAAGAGTAGATTCCTAGGGAGAAGTAGAAGGGCTAGTGGCTTAGTGGTTAGAGAAGAGGGCTAGCGGCTTTGTGGGAAAAAATAGAGGAGAAGAGAACGTTAATAGTAAATATGACCACCATCTTTATTTATCCCATTGTAAACAGTAGACAGTAGAGAAGCTTGCAACAGTGAGAGTGAAAAGATAGAAGGGTATTCAATAGGGTTATCAGCAAATTTAAACATTTTTTGAAGAGAGACCTAAAGAGGGGTAAGATCAGCCATTGATTCGGAGGTGACATCGATACTAACTACCCGAGTTAAATGTATTTTCTTGTTTTTTATTACTTCTTTTTGTTAGTAGAAATTTATTATCTTATGTTAATTGATTTAGGTTTTGTGTATGGATAATCAAATTTTCATTATTGTTCAGTTATTTATGTATGAACCCATAGGGTATTATGAAGGATGATTTTAATGCATTCATTGAATCGTTTAATTCCATAACTATTCCTAGAATTTTGATATAATCTATAATTTTTATGTTGAAATTTGTGTGTAGCAACTATTGATTCGTAATCATTAGGGATAACATAACCTAGGTTAAATGACACAACATATATGGTTGTTGCCTAGATTAATTGGTTTTCCCAATTCGTATTGCTACTATTGATAGTAAAACCTATCCATCTATTTTACGCTAAAAAATCACAAGTGAACGGGTCATGACTTGTAGTTAAAAAGAGCAGATATCGATTCCACAGGGATTGATGCCTAGACATTGCTTAATTTAGACACAACTTTGTTCAAGGAACTAAATTGTTAAATGTAAATAATCTAGAATTAAATTAGAATTAAAAGAATAATAATAAGTGAAGAGTAATACCACGATTGCAGAAAAATAGGAATTCAATAATCTAAGACTAGAGATTACTTTTTTCCCTATTTTTTCTCCCTCCTATTTTATTGATTAAATTATGCCTCACCCTACATTTCCGAATTTATTAATTACCCTCTCTGAAGCAGTAACAAATTGTGTCTATTCAAATTAATGAGAATCAATTGGATGATCTCTCAACCTACCCAATTCCTCTACCGATTCAACTAGTTATTAAATTATCCTTTTCTTCAATCCTTCCTCAAACCTCCAAGCATGTATTCTTTACTCAAGGATGGTGTTTCTACCAATGGGTGGCATCTCTCTTAAAGGTGGACGCTTAATGATGCTTAAATCCAAAAAACCTAGGTTTATTGAAGCCCATCATTAAGTATCGGATTATAATTCCAATGCACTCCTCTTCTCTTCTCCTCTTTGACCTTTAATTCACCCTCCAAGTTGCTCCCTCTTTCTTCCTATATAAAAATAAACAATTCTTACCCTCAATTAACATCAAACACACAAGAACAACAATGGAAATCAAACTTAAAGAAAACAGGAAAAATGACTCCTAATATTGATTAATAAAAAACAATTATACTAGAAGCACATGTCATTTACCTATAAAAACATGTAATAATGCACACCTATCAGCATCCTCACATTTGAATTTTTGCTGGTCCTCAAGAAAAATAAATAAAACCAATCTATTTTATCACTTCATTTTCAATAAGACCAAAGCATACAATCCCTCAAATTCAAGCCAACTTTAATATCAAGTTAATGCGCATATCATGACTACTTTTTCATTAATGTACATAAGCAAACTCAAAATTGGCATAATCACTAAAAGATAACTAAAGATGCACAAATGAATTTTTCACACAATTTTCACTGATTTCTCTTAAGTCTTTAAGGGTTAATGTTTCATTCAAACTTCCTATAGGAAACTACAATACCATAGGCTTGCTAATATACCAATTCTCCTCTACAAGGATTGCATGCATAAATAGATCAAAAGGACTCATTTAAGGATGTAATGTGGTAAGGGTTAAGGTTAATCAAAATAGAGTAAAGAGGGTTAAATACAAGCATAAGAAAAGTACAAAATGGATATAATGGGATATCACAACATAACTCCGAGATGTCCAAACATAACTAATGTAGTACTCTGCACTCATTTATGCACCTCGATTGCTCATCCTTTCTGTTTTCCTTCCTTCTTCCATTTTTTTTTGTTTTCCTTTCTTTTTCTTCATGCGTCGAAAAACTAGGAATCAAAACTAGCACTGTAGGCAATATAATCCTCACTTAGAGACATACTCAACTTATCTCGGTAAGAATTTAACACAATTCCAACTAATGTTTTACTTAATACTTTACTACGCTTGTGAAAAGGTAGGAAAATAGGGTTTAAAGGTTTAAAATTTTAGTTGTTTTGAAGAAACAAAAGGTTAAGGCTCAATGATGGTAGCAAGGGATAATTAACGGGTGGGTCATTTAAGTCAACAATTAATACCAAAAGCGTCTAGATCATCTCTATTAAGCATGCATCCAGTAGACTCAAACAGATTCAAAGCAACTTCTTAAGGTAGTAACCTACCAAAGTAACACCTATTTAACTCAAATGAAAACTCATTATGCATCTCTACAATACCTCATTGTTTAAATGTCAATTTGTGGCTAATATGATATAATCAACTATTTTTCAATACTATATATGGTTTACTTTCTACTTAAATAGCCTAATCTGAGTTCAAGCATGCATTCAATCTAATTCTAACTAACATGTTAGAATCTCTTGGCAATATTTATCAAAGTGACTCAAATGAGGTTCCATTACTAACACGAAGCATCATTGCGGACACAAAGCATAGATAATATGTGTAAACATGCATCCTATTCAACATAATGTAAGAAAAGTGCAAGTGAGAAATTTGATGTCAGCTCCCCATACTTAAAGATCACATTGTCCTCAATGTGACAAGTCAACCCTTAAGTGAGTGGCAATGACATTAAAGCAAATAAAAAACGAAGCAACAAAATCAAAAGAAATTGAAACAAACAAATGATATCAAACTAAATAAAAGAAAATGAATTCAAACCAAAGTAAAAGTAATTAAAAATAAACAAAATACATAGTACACAAAAATGATAAGAAACCAAGTAGACATGAAATAGAATGCAATCATACAAAAGAAAGACAAAAGTTAAAAGTTAAGGGGTAAGAAAAGCTTATTCAGATGATGGTGGCGACGGTGATGGTGTAAGAGCTTCAAAATTATTCCTTCGACAAAAATTAAGGAACCTTCTCTTCAAGTTTCGTTGTTCCTTATGAAGTTGCCATATTTGAGTATCAACTTCATCAAGTTGGGATGTCATCTGTTGATGGTTTACGGATATTTGGTAAAGAATTGGTTGATATTAGTAAACCGCTACTAGTTCCCTCGGTTTCTCTGCTATTTCTTCCTCCTTTGGCTCTAGAGCTGTGCCGGATGTGGAGGGGTCAGTTTGTGAGTGTATTGCCGCCCGTCCTACACATCACTATAGTGGACATCTGAGGATGATAGAGTTCAATAGAACAGACCTCCACAATCTCAGAGCTCCTCAAATCGGCTATGTCAAACAGATCGTGGGGAGTAGTATGTAAATTGTCCAAATTAATGCTATAAAATACACCTAAAGAAGAAGCAATATAAACCATCCCAAAAGAAATATTCTTTTTATCAACCACACTCACTAGTGATCAAAAAATTATATAATATGTATTGATTTTAAGTTTTCGATCTATGCACCATAAAAAGAAAAGTTATTTAGCCGAGCATTTGTTGATTTTCGTTTTATTAAACATAGTCAGGCACATGAATCTGTGTAAAAGTAAATGCTCAGCACTCCAGATTAGAGAATTTGGTGCATTACGTGAATCAAAGTGTTCTTCACCAATTAATGTTTTCTAATAAGAATAGATATCAAAATGATCATGACCATCTAAATTTGTTGTTTTTGACAAATTGAAAATCTCCCATATGATAGGATGATCAAGTTTAAAAATGTTGTCGACTAACCTCAACCAAAAAACATCTAATTTGGAGTTATACTGGACTGAAGTGAAAAGCTATAGAGTTATAGTAGCGTACATCACATTGAAAAAACCAATTCCAACCTATGTTGGAAGCTAATTGCTCAATTGTTCAACTCACTCCTATGTTTTCTATCAATTCGAAATCAAAATAACAAGGAGTAACTATTGCTCTAGCTTTAAGGTCTCAGAAACACGTACCTACTTTTTCTAAGTAATTCAAGAATAGGGCTCGATAAGCTGTTACTAAGTTGGGCTTACCTTCACCAACAATTTGTAAGCGGAATTCGTCGACCGATTTTTTAGCCATCATGTTACTTGACGGTGCCATTGCAAGAAGAAATCTACAAAAATGAGCGAAAAAGAGTGAAATTCATATTTAGAGAGAGAGAGCAAAATCTTAAATTAATCGTTGTATTTTGAATGATTAATGCATGAAAAATATGAAGGAATGTAAGATTAAAGAAAAGAGATGAAGAAAATAGTAAGAATCTGGAGGAAAAATAAAGAGTTGAAGAGAGTGGGGAGAGAATTTCATGGGTTAGAGAGAGAAGAAATGAAAATTTTGAGAGTGGGTGAAAGAAGAAAATGGGAGGGAAGGTTAAGTTTCCCTCCTAGATGGAATTCCTATGATGATGGGAATTCCCATAATCCCACGATCATGGGAATTCTCTCCACAAACTTTCTAGAGAGAGTTTTAAAAGAGAATTCCCATGCCTGTGGGAATCACTTCAATTCCCACCAACATAGGAATTGGTGATTCTTCCATTTCTAAACCTTCTTCCAACGTTACATTTATTCTCCATGATCCCAAAACCTACAAACACATTAAGATAATATCATCAACAAGAAATTTGAGACCGAAAAAAATTGAAATTCAAACAACAAGCAAATTATTGTTAATCAAACTCAATTCAAACATGATCATAATTGAAGAATTCAAGCAAACAAATAACTAAACAAAAATAATTAAAGGATATTGGACTCTTATAGGTTGCCTCCTATAAGGCGCTTCTCTTAACGTTAATAGCTTGACTCTCCTTCCGTGGAAACTCTTCCAGGATCAATTATAAGCGGCTTGCTTCAACCTTTTTCATTCAACATCAGTTTTATAGCTTGTAGGTAATCTACAAATTGCAAAAAGATCAGAAGGACAATATTGATAAAGTTAAGAAAAAAACAATTAATTTCATCAATGTACTTTAATTAATAAACTGTCAATAAAAAGAGGAACAACGAAACTCCCTGACTCTTCCGTCAAATTCAACAGTTTGTCTTGTACAAAGGTGAGTTGCTCTCTTTCTTCCTTAATCACTTTCTCCTCCTCTGCTTCTTTAGCTTAACAAATAGAGACTTTCATAACTTCTTCAAACTTGATGTCTACTGTCATCTATTCTTCATCCATTTTTTCTCCAAAAGATTCAAACACATCAATTATCCTGAGTGAGTTATTATCCTTTAAATTCTTAAATGCATCATTCATGTTGAATGTCTCTTAATAATCATCAATCAAGAAGATAGAGTTCTTTTCATGAACATCTACACAAGATATTTTGATGTTCACATGCGGTATATGCAAAAATGGTGAATAATAGGGAAGGTTTTCATCCTTTTCTTCATCCTCTATCTTGGTTTCTTGGTCTCCTATAAGGTAAGGTTAAGTATAGTCTTCCATTGGTTCTTCTTGTTCTTCCCCATTTTTAAGTGTGATAGCCTTATATTGCTCTCATTGATATAGTTCCATATTGTTTAGAAAGTCTTCAGACTTCTCATACCAAATTCATGGGATAGCTATCTTACTTAATTCTCCAGGTTGTGAATAGAAGTGGCATGATTTTTCAAATCTTGATTGAAATTCTTTTCCATTCTCTTACGACTTTCCTCTGGGCTAGAAAACATCCTCTTTTGGTTCTCTTCCATATCTGTTAGTTTGAAACAAAACATCTCCTTAAACTTGCCCAACTTACTCTGCATCGCTCCAAATCAATCTTATTAAAATTCAAATAGGTCTTAATGTCCCATGTGAGTAGTTGCATTCTTGGACCAATAAAAAACTTGGTGGTTTTGTCGTTCCACAATGTACATGTTCTAACAAAAATTGGTACTTCCCCAACCACACCACACCTCATTATAATTTGCAAAAGTTCCTTGCATCGTATAATAATTGTCTTCCATCATTGTTTTTTCTATTTCTTCTCAGCATCTATCTCTTCAGATGTCTCATTACTCATTCTAAGATTTCTAGATGCATTACCAAATTCTGTTGATCTTTGCGAGTCCCTTGTGTTCACGCACCGGCAAATAAACAAGGAAAAGTATCAAAAACTCTAAAGTCAAAGTAATCTAACTTAAATACAAGGCTGAACAATCAATCTTTGGAAACGGCACCAAAAACTTCTTAATAGTAAAGCTTATCTATTTATTTTATGCTAAAAAATCACAAGTGAACGGGTCGTGACTTGTAGTTAAAAAGAGCTGATATCGATCCCATAGGGATTGATGCCCAGACACCATTTAATTTACAAACAAATTTGTTTAAGGAACTAAATTGTTAAATGTGAATAATCTAAAAAATTAAATTAAAACTAAAAAATTAATAATAAATGAAGAACAATACCACAATTATTGAGAAATTGGAATTCAAGAATCTAAGACTAGAGAATACTTTTTTCCTTTTTTTGTCTCCCTCCTATTTTATCGATTGAATTATGTCTCACCTTAGATTTCCGAATGTATTAAACCTCTCTCAAACTGTAACTAATTGTCCCTAATCAAATTAATAGGAATCAATTGGACGATCTCTCAACTTACCCAATGACTCTACTGATTCAACTAGTTATTAAACTGTCCTACGAGTGACCAATTGACTAACCGAGATCTCTCTTTTAACTATTCAATTAACATGACAATTGTATGTCTACAGGTCACCAAATCTTGTTGTACAATCCTAAACATATTTCATCTTACTCACTCTCTCGATTTGTTGTAAGATAACAATTAGATGAAACAATCATCAAAGACACTTCATTCAATTCACTAAAATAGGGGTTCAACATAATAGGTCCAAAAGAAACGCTAAAATGAAATGAGTCTAGCATGGCTCCACAACAACATCAACATTCAAATAAACCATTTTGTAAGGACTAGAAGAAATCAAAGTGACAAAAAATTGACTATAAGACTTCTTCTCTTCTTTGCCAAAATCTGGAATTTTTATGTTGATGTGCTACTTTGCCTATTCTTGATGATGATCCTTATCTTCAATCCTTCCTCAAAGCTCCAAGCATGTATTCTTTACTGAAGGATGGTATTTCTATAGATGGGTGTCATCTCTCCTAAAGATGGAGGTCTAATGATGCTTAAATAGTCTAAAAAACTATTGTTTAATAAAGCCTTGCATCAAGTCTCGGATTATAATTCCCACGCCAGTGGGAATTTGCATGATTCTCACAATTATGGGAATTGGTCACAGATGCACTCCTTTTCTCTTCTCCTCTTTGATCATTCGTTCACCCTCCAAGATGCTCTCTCTTTCTTCCTACATAAAAATAATCAATTCTTACCCTTAATTAACATCAAACACAGAAGAACAACAGTGGAAGTCAAACTTAATGAAAACATGCAAACTGAATCCTAAACTAGAACAATAAAAAAGGATTATGCTAGAAACACATGTTAATTAGCTATAAAAACAAGTAATAATGCACACCTATTAACATCCTCACACTTGAATCTTTTCTTATCCTCAAGCAAAATAAATAAAACTAATCATTTCTATTCATTTCCACAAAGATCAAAACATATAATCCCTCAAATTCAAGCCAACTCTAATATAAATTTAATGCACATATTATGACTAGTTTTTCATTAGTGTACATAAGCAAACTCACAATTCACACAATCACTCAAAGATAAGTAAAGATGCACAAATGAATCTCCCGCACGGTTTTAACTAATTCTCTCAAGTGTTTAAGGGTTAGTGTCTTGCCCAAACTTCCATTAGGAAACTACACTACCATAGGCTTGCTAATACACCAATTCTACTCTACAAGTATTACAAGCATAAATAGATCAAAAGGAATTGTTTAAGGTTGTAGTGTGGTAAGGGTTAAGGTTGTTAAAAAGAGAGGAAAGATGGTTAAGCAGAATTATAAGTAAAGTGCAAAATGGATACAATGAGATAACAAAACATAACTCTGAGTTGTCTAAACATAACTAATATAGTACTTTGTACTCATTTATGCTACTCGATTGTTTTTCCTTTTTCTACTTGTAATGCTACTCGATTGTTTTGCCTTTTTCTTTTCCTTCCTTTTTTCTTTTTTTTTTCTCATTTTTCTTTCTTTTCCTTCATACGTGGAAAAACAATGAATCAAAACTAGCATTGTGTACAAATACTCCACACACAAAGACATACTTAACTGCTCTCGGTAAGAATTTCACACAATCCCAACTAATGTTTTACTTAATACTTTACTAAGCTTATGAAAAGGTAGGAAAATGGGTTTAAAGTTTTAAATTTTTAGGTGTTTTCAAGAAACAAAAGGTTAAGGCTCAACGTGGGTGGCCGAGCATTTGTTGATTTCCATTTTATTAAACATAGTCAAGCACATGAATTTGTGTAAAAGTAAATGCTCAACATTCCGGATTAGAGAATTTGGTGCATTATGTAAACCAAAGTGTTATTCATCAGTTAAAGTTTTCCAATAAGAATAGATATCAAAATCAGCATGACCATCCTTCTTTTTTTTTTGACAAATTGAAAATCTCACACATGATAGGAAAATCAAGTTTAAAAATATTTCCAACCTAAACTAGAAAACATCTAATTTAGAGTTATACTTGACTGAAGTGAAAAACTCTTGAGTTATAGTAGCGTAATTAGGTATGTTACACTGAATAAACCTATTCCAACCTATGTTGGCAGTTAATTTCTCAATTACTCACCTTACTCCTATGCTTTCTATCAATTTAAAATCAAAATATCGAGGAGTGATGATTACTCTAGATCAACGGTCTCGGAATCACGTTCCTTCTTCTTCCAAGTAATTCAGGAATGGAGGTTGATAAGCTACCGCTAAGTTGGGCCTACCTTCACCGAAAACTTGCAAGCGGAGTTCGTCGACCGATTTTCTAGCCGTCATCTTCCTTAGTGGTGCCATTACAAGAAGAAAATAAACAAAAATGAGAGAAAAAGATTGAAATTCGTATTTTAGAGAGAGAGAGCAAAATCTTACCTTAGTCTTTGTGTTTTGGAATGATTAATGCATGAAAAACATGAAGGAATGTATGATTAAAGAAAAGAGATGAAGAAGATACCAAGAATCTAGAGGAAAAATGAAGAGTTGTAGAGAATAGGGAGAGAATTTTGTGGGTTAGAGATATAAGAAGTGAAAATTTTGAATTGGTGAAAGAAGAAAATGGGAGTGAAGTTTAAATTTCTCTCCTAGATGGAATTCCCATGATCATGGGAATTCCCACAATCATGGGAATTCCATCTAGG
>JAOSBN010141050.1:0-26146 GCA_027563595.1 Erythroxylum suave | reverse complement strand
GGGGAGGTAATGTGATGGTTGGTAGTGGCAAATTGTGTAGTAAAGGAGCTTAGCATGTAAGAAATTTTGTGTTGGTTAGGGTCCTTTGATAATTGGGGGTGATTTGTTGTGAATTGATGAGTGAAAGCAGAAAATGTGGTAAAAAGTGTGCTCTAAAACTTTGGGACATAATCTGCACTGATTTAAGCAGAATTGGGCTTAGTTCTCTAAATGAAAGTTGTAGATGATCTTTTCAGCTTTCCGACGACATAAAGTTTGTAAATTTTGGATATTGGAGTTAAAAGATACAAGCATTGCAAGTTATAAGATCCTATCGTCTTAGTTTACTGTTCATCATCTCGGATTACTGTTCATCGTCTTAGTTTACTGTTCATCATCTCGGTTACTGTTCATCATCTTAGTTTACTGTTCATCGTCTCGGTTACTGTTCATCGTCTTAGTTTACTGTTCACCTTATCGTCTTAGTTTACTGTTCATCGTCTTAGTTTACTTTTCATCATCTCGGATTACTTTTCATCGTCTCGAATTACTGTTCATCGTCTTAGTTTACTGTTCATCGGCTTAGTTGGTAGTGTCATCTTCGGTCCTATTTCTGATCCTTTCATAAGTAGAATCTTGTTGTGAGTTCTTCATGAAAGTTGTAGATCTTGATCTCAGCTTTCTATCGATATATAGTTTGTGATTTTTGGGTTTCGGGATTGAGAGATATTTGGGGTAGAAGTAAGGGTGTCGGGTTCGGGTAAAAGTCGCGATCGTAACACAGTACGATCCCAAATCTTAGCAAATCGCGATCGCGACCAAGTTATGATCGTTAAGAAGCAAAGAAAGGTCGTGATCGCAACTCAGCGCAATCGCGACCAGCCTTTTTCATAAACTTACGGCCCTTCATTCGGAATTAATGTCGCACTGCCTCTCCCAAGTTCTTTTGAATAAAATTTCAATTAAACCCTTCTTGTTTATTGTTGCTACGAAAATTTGAATTAAATGGTTGAGTGTTATTTCATTTTCTTAATAGAATTATTACTTAATTCCTTTATTAGAAATTATCCATTATTTAATTAATACTTAATTGTTTTAAATAAATCAGTTATTGTTTTGAACAATTATGTCCGAAAATATTTTATGATCCCACCACAAAATCTTCCGTGTTTAGATTTTGTTTAATTAAACTTAAGACTATAATTTATTTTATTGAAATGTTCCCAATTGTTATTATTATTACTGCAAATAAATTGCCAAATGGTGATACATCATCGCCATAAATTACGTACGGGGACCAGGGCCAACACTATAAGACCTGAGTTTTAAGGAAAGAGAGAGAGAACTTAAGCACACAAAAGAAACTTCATTTATCACACTAGAACAACGGATAAAAGCCTGCTAACAAAGGAAGAGGAAGCTTGCTTATATAGGCAAAGTCAGGGCTAGAAATGTAAAAGCGCCTAAGGAATCTAATCATTATACTTTTACAAAAGCAAAATACTTTGTCAAAAGTAAGGCATCTACTTTCCTAAAGTAAACAGTGAAAGTAAACCTACTTTACACAAAAGTCTTAAAGCAACGTTTTGACAAAAAAGGAATCTTGAATAGTGGTTATGGGGACCACAAAGAAACCTTTAATATTTACTGATTGCTTTAAGTCTCATTCTCCTCAAAAGGTGAGTCTCTGATGTGAGGAGGATCCAAGGCAACCATCTTTACTTGTCACGAATGGGTTCGTGCCACGATTGAAGATTGGATGGAGAGTTTGGATCACTTGAGCTGTCATGAGATGTCTTTCGTCTTTTACTCAGCTCAACTTGAGTTAACTCATACAGGAACTTGATCATCTCAAGTTCTGTAGGCTTAGGATCCTAAGCATCTTGGAAGGTAGAGTGGTCTGGTTGAGAAGGACCTGCAATGTTAGAGGCTGCTTCATCTGTGTCATATTGAGGGCTGTTAGGACCAGGCATATCAACTTCTGGTGCTTTTGGTTCACCAGGTATAAATTCTCCAGGATAAGGTCCAACAGAAGTAGTAAGTACTAGTGTCTCATTCCAATGATTAATCATTTTAAGAAAATCTCGAAGAGCTAAGAAGACACGATTCTGATATCTGGGCCAATATAAAGATGTATGGTAATATTTCACATGTGGCTTAGTATAGAGTTCACCAGTAGAAAGTTAACGATATGGATGGTGGATGATGGAAAAGCTTCTAGCAGATTGTCGTCTTTCAGAAGAAGTACAAAGACGATGCTAAGAGATGATGATAGCACACTGTCATTTCCATGAATCCAATGGTTGAAACCATTCAAGAAATGTAAAGAACTTGCATTATTATGATCACAGAGATTCTGATAAAGTTCCATGGGAGAAAAGGATATGGCACAAGCATAAAGAGAAGATAATGCCCATAAATACTACAATGTGTTTTCTGTGAAGGGATCTAATAAGGTTAACACATGGAGGTATGGTGCCCTTAGATTGAACATAATAGGACTACCAGGTAGGCTACATTCAGCAAGAGTACAATGCAAATAATAAAACAAACTCATCTTACAAAGAGTTGCGACTTGGAAAATGTCAATGGGACGTCGCATAAGAGGAGGAAAAGATTTCTTTGTAAAAGCAAACAGAGAAGATGAACTAGCCATAGGTAGAAAACTAATTAACTCCTGAGATAAACAAAAACTAGGCTGGCACCCATATTTATAGAGAGAACAAGTATGAACAAACCATGGGTACGAATTTGCAGAGGCCCATGGTGGATGATGTGTCAGCAAGGTAGTAGGGCTAGTGGACTAGGCTGTCTGGTGTCAAGAATCTGTAAGGCTAAAAGATGTTGAAAGATTTATTTTAGATGCTTGATAGCTTTTGTTTGTTCCGAAGTCCAAGACGGTGGATTCTTTCATAAGAGCTTAGATAAGCCTAAAGTATATGCGGCCACGTGTGGGATAAACTCTCTGATATAATTAACAATCCCGAGGAATTATTGTATTTGTTTTACCGTGAGATGTTCATCTGGAAATTGTAAGAGCTCTTTTGCAATGTATGGACCGGGCTGGTAGAATCCATCTTTAAATTGCATAGCCAAGAATTTAATATCCGTCACCCCAATAGTGCTTTTTGAGGCCGAAAGCATTATTCCATACTATTGTGTAAGATCCAAGAATTTGGATAACAGGGCCTGGTGGAGCGACTTTAAGTCTAAATGACATAACAGTCCATTGGTGCTGTGCATTAGGAATGCAAAATGCAGTCTTGTACCTTTCATCTAGGTGAATACCCAGTTGTCAAAATCCTGCTTTCAGGTCAAACTTTGAGAAGATAATAGCTTCCTTTAGAAATAGTACCTGTGTACTGATGTTAGGCAATGGAAACTTATCATCTTGCAGGAATGCATTCAGAGGCTTATAATCAATGACTAGTCGTTTCTTTCCACAACGTTGCTTTGAACGTTTGTTAATATAAAATGCTTGACATGCCCAATCTGACTTTGTAGGCTCAATTATTCCTTGCTTCAAGAGAATAGCACACTCATCTTGTTCGAGCTTCAAATCTTCAGGGTTCATCCCTAGATGAGTTGCTTTCGTGGGGTTGATATCCTCGTTCTTTTTAAGTGGTAGACTGATGAAGAAGTCAGCATTTTTCCACAGAGGATTTGGATGAGTAAACTGTGCATGTGATTCTGGATAGTATTCCAACATTTTATCTCGTATGGCAGTGTACTGTGTTGGAACCGAGCTGAGTTTAAACACATTTGTAACAGGTTATGATACTTGAGGCATGTGGGTAGGATCTGTAAGTGTTGGGCTTTGGTGTAAACATCTATACCGATCATAATATCTGGGCCTGGTAGATTGCTTCCAAGAACATGAGTCCATACTGTACACTGAGGAAAGAATCGAATGCCGATTCTCTTCTTTGTGATAAGCCCTATCTTAAAGGAATTACCATCTGCTGCTGTGAAAATACTCATCATGGGTAGTCCATGCATTAGAAGGTAAGATGTTGGGCTTCATGATCGTACGACTTGATCTAGTATCCATAAACCCAATAGCTCTAATGGGTTGATCATATTTATCCTGTTGATATACTTGGATCTGAACACAAGGCTTCAGTACTGGTGTACGATCTATCTTTTTATAGGTTTGCTGGATCATATAGATAGAGTCCTCTGACTGTAACCCCGAATAGTCAGAGTTTGATTCTGTTGAAACAAAGAAAGCAAACATAGTGTCCTCATCTTCCTGAGATTGTTCCTCAATGAGATCTTCAAAGTTGCTGGCTTCATGGATAGGTAGCAATGATTTCATATGCTCCAACAATTTGATGTCTTTCTTAGTCTTGTGAGGACATTCTCTAGCGAAGTGACCTTCCATCCACAGAGAAAGCATCTGGTGGCTTTTTGTCTATGGGAAGACTTCTTAAAGAATCTCATAAACCTCTTGGATTTTGAATTCTTACTACGATAGACCTTGTGTCTAGGTTTATGATCATCTGTAGGCCTGCGAGACTTTCTCCGAAAGTAGACTTGTCGAAGATGAGCTTTCTTCTTGCTATGACAATCACAAGTCCTTTTGTCTTTCCATTTGATATGGAGATAAGGGTTCTTGCAATCCTGTTTCAATATTGGACCTCCATTCATGATATTCTTGCATAATGCATGTTGATCACATAACTTATCAAGAGAAGCTAATGCGAGCTGATAGATTTCTCTAAGGGATATATTTGACATATCACGTTGTAGAGAAACTATGGTCCTTTGTAACTTTGGTTGTAATTCATCTGGAAGGGATGAAATAAATGTATAACGAAGATTAACATCGTTCCATCCATTCAGAAGATAGTATCTGTCCGTCATACGTTTGTAATGCTTCTGGATATCCTGCTTATCTAAAGAGCAACATTTCATAGAGAAATACTCCTGATGAATTTGCTTACCAATCAGTTGGAAGTCACCAATAAATTCCTTGTGAATGATTCCAAGCAGTGTTCCTGCTGTTGTGACTTGTAAATACTGAAGACGTTGATAGTCATTAATACTTTGCCACCATTCTCACAAAGTATCAGTGAAATGAGATGTGAACTCAGACAAGATATCTTACAGTGGATAATCAGGTCTGGTCATTTGTAAATCTATCCAAGCACCAATCTCATGTAACCGATCTCTCCATTTCTTTGGAGGAAGATCATCAAATGTGAACCACGGACCAGAAGAAGGCTTTCATGTCCAGGTATCCTGTGCAACTGGATCAGCTTGAGGTGTTGGAGTTGGCCTAGCTCTGAACTGTTCAGTACCTATGGATTCTGCTTCAGTTGTCTCAGGATGTTCTTCGGTAAACTCCGGCAACGTCATAAGAACTTGTGAAAGTTTTGTAAGGTTAGCAAGCTGTCCTGAGTCATCCGTTGATGGTTTAGAAATTGATGATGTAGAGGCTTTAGAGCTTCCAGAGTAAGCATCTGACTATTATTCTGATTGATCTGTGGAGCTGGTTTCTACTACAGTTTCTGTCTCAAGAGTTGTAATAAACTCTAGCATGGGTGCTTTATCCTTCCCAATAGATGTAGAAGGCTGAGACATTCTTTGTTGTGGAGATCTAGGCTCATTAGGAGAGTGGATACGAACTCCTCCAGGTTTTCTCCACTAATATTTAGGAAATATTGAACCAGCTGGTTCAGTTTGCTTCTCAGGCTTAGCTTTAGATTTCGATTTTCTTGTCGACTTAGCTTCATTCTCATGTGGATGAACATACTGCCTAATCAAAGGGTAGCTGAACTTGAATACCTTTGAATAGTCAGCTTCTTCAGATACTTCTAATATTGAGAAGTTGATTGCATAAGATACGTAGTTGGAAAGACTGTTGAAGTCGAACCATATACATTAATGGTTTGTGCAGAGTGCATATCAGCTTCCATCTCTTTTACAATTCCATGTATCCTCTGTATGACTTTAACTTTAAAGTCAAATTCAGGCCCCATATAATGGGCAAAGATGTATTGACGGAGTTCAGCATCAAGATCATGGATGTGCTGTTTGTATGCTTGATACATCTGTTGAATTTGTGTAGTAACTGAATCAACTTTATGGTGTGTAACAATATTCTGTTGACTGATTCCATCTAGCTTTAAATCAATCCTCTTCAGAAACTTGTTCTGTGCTACAGCATTAGATGTCTGCCAGTTTAACACTTCATCAGAAGGATTTGATAATGGTGTACCTTGTGAAGTGATTCCTGTGGCTCGGATATATGGGTTACAGATAACCCTCTGTGATTCATCAATACTCCTAGATAGTTGAGGAAAGTCATCCTCATATAGCCTTACCATCATACAGGGTATAGGAGTAGGAGTCAAAACAAGAATAGTAGACTTTGGCTAACATGGTTCCTTTAGTATCTCATGTAAGGATCTAGGTCGAGATCTGGAGATCTGTTCAACACGACCTGTCATTGTGGAAGTAGTATGAGAACTGATATGTCCAACGTCTGGACCTGGAAGTTTCTCACCCGTCAGTAGATGAGAGTTGTGTGAGGATATGTACTCCTCCCTCAGTAGAGGAGACTATTTATAGCCAGACCAAGAGCTGGCTAGAGATGAGGTAGACCAAGAGCTAGCTTCCTTGTCACCCTTCAGGAGGTGATCATTCCTCGAGCATATTCCAGAAGTTGGATCAGAATCATCCCAAGATGGACGATAGAAATGAGAAGGTTTACACCTTAGTTCGGGCTTTTTCTTCTTGCTTCTCCTTCGATAATAGTCATCATCATTGTAAGTGTCTGAATCTAGGTTGAGACAGACTTCACAGTTGGGCTCACACATGGATGGGTCAGAATCCCATATTAAGTGTCCACGATAATGGCTAATGTAGACTAGGTCTCTATTGGATTTGAAATAATGGATCGGAGGACCATCTAAACCTTCCGTATGTTTAAATACAGGCTGGATAGGTTCTATCATCATGATTACCCCAAATGTGCTAGATCAAGCTCCAGATGTAGAAGATTGGGCTGGATATTCTGAGTTGGGCTGAGTATAGATGGATCGGACGCTTCCATCTCTTAGAGTCTTCAAAATCGGTGGAGTAGTGGTATGAAAAGAGTGTCGGTGAGGCACGTGGAACACCTTCTGGTAGTTGGTGATCCATTCTGTTGGCATCAACTTTTCAAGCTCCACAGCTGGTAACTACTTCGGGATCTGAAGAATAGTGTTCTGATCATTAGATCGATCAGCAACCATATATAAGGCATCCGAAGTAGAATTAAGGAAGTTTAAATCCATCGCATGATTTTGTAGACGATAGATCATCTGGTGATGTAGAGTTGCCATGATGGCATCCAGGTGTTGATCTGCTCCAGTGATCTGGATCTGAACTTGTAGACGTTCAGATAAGGTGGGATCATCCAACCTGATATTAAAATCAGGTGATAAGGTCAAGATGACACTGTCGTTGTTGAGGGTTATTGACAGGGTACCAATCAAGGCATTTTGGTACGTTGTGTAAGCAGTGTTGAGTAGAGATATCCTGGTTGTAGCAGGTATTGCCTTTGGTCCCTACAGAGTAAGAACAAGGCGTATTGCTCCGACATGTAAGTGCGTATGATGCTGATCTTTCCAGAAAGAGATCAGATCTTTAGGGATCTCGAGCTTTACGTACTGTTCTGCAGTTGTAGATCGAAGACCACACTGTTCCATTTCGGAACTCTGGATGATTTCCTTTACTCTGGGCCTTGTCGTAGACAAGATAGTATGAATACTTCTTGTCCATGTACGGTCACGATTGTAGATACTATAAGGACTCGACAAAGGTAAAGAAGACTCACAAATACAGTTTTCTACAGGCACATGGGTAATTTCTACAAGATTTTCAGAAGATGGTAAACAAGACAAACTCAAAATGGAAGATAAATGAGTGGGATCTTGTGTTTCCATACTCATGGGTGTCTCTCTCCTACTCACTCAGTCTTTACTATAGTGTTACCCCTCCTTGGTACGAAAGAATGGCTCTGGAAACTAATTTTGTAATATCCCCAGATGGTGTAACATCAGATTATGGTTTAAACAGGGAAATAAGGCCGAAGACTTACCAGAGCACGTGTTATGTTGCATGCGCCTGTATAAACTAGACTACTCAAGAGACGGGAAATTAACTTGTTGAAAAGACAAAAAGAAAATGAGCACTCAAAGTGAAGAAAAGTACATAGTCCTATTTTATATTTCCCATCTGGATTGACATAAATGTTTGATCATATGACCTTCAATTTGGACTTGTCACTGATGCCTCCATATCCATATAGTTGTGCAAGTACCGACTGAAAGACAATTTTGCCCTTAGTGGCAATTTTGTGATTTTCTCTTGTAATAGACAGTTATTAATTATAATTTTTGGTTTTTTAATCAATTACCAATTAAGTGACGTAATTTGATCCAAACAAAGGTAATAAAATGACCCAATAAGTAATCTAGATTAATAGGTTGATGTCTGGGTATAAAATGGATCCCTTTTAGTATGGACCTGGTCCATATCGGCCTTGTGATGGGGAAGCCTGATATGAATGCTATATGTATGCATTATGGTCTCATGTAGTTACTTATATCATTCAAGAGCATTCAACGCTCTAAACCATTAAGAGCGCTCATATTTTGGGGAAACTGTAGAAAAGCCTAGACCATGTGCTGGTGAACATTTTCTATAAAGGTCTCGGGGAGATTCGAGCCTGATTGGAGGTTGGAAATTGCTTTGAAACATTGTATGGAATCGAAATCATGTATTACGCATTCCTTCATTTTTTATCCTTTCATGATCGATCCTTGATACGTAAAGGTCTGTTCTATGTATTACATGTGGTATCAGAGCAGTTACGTGATCGGATTGCTGGAAACGAAGGTTTTTCAATTTTTCATCTCATATGGCTTTTCTCTATTTTTGATTCATTTTTTGGTTTTTTTTCAATGTATATAAATACGTAGAAGTGGTATGCATAAGGTTAGCTTTAGAAAACGAGTCAAAAAGGGCCAAACGGAGCAAAAATAAAGCCTTCGGGACATCAAAAATTGCCTCCAGAGTAGGAGGTGAAGGAGAATGTTAGGCGCATGCCGTAAACACCCCAGACATCGCTACAGTGACTAGGGACGGGTGGTATGCACGTGCCAATTGCATGCCACCACGTCACTCCAACAGGGGCAAGACGCGTGTTATGCGTGCAGCGTACATCCAGGATGCGGCTCACGCTCCCACCGATGTTAAAAAGCGGACACGTGCAACTGTCCACATAGCACTGGGAGATGGAGGACACGTTCCACTCGCTGCTCTTGGCGTGGCATGAGTCAAACCTACTCTGCACGCGCAGCTGACGTGTCTTCGACGTGAAGGACTGACATCATATTGACGTCATCCGTCCTAGGTGTGCTACAGTACAAAATTTTTTTTAGAAATTCCCATAAAGTTATCTTGGGTATTTTTTGGGTCAATTTGTCCGGTCCAAGAATTATTTTAAATTATTTTATAATTTTTGGTATTTATTGCAATAGTGATTAATTTCCAGAAAAGTTTTTAAAGCTTTTTAAAAACTAATTTTGAGCGCATTTTCATACTCCGAATAACACATAAGGGAGACACTTAAAGTTTTATGTCTCGTACAGTAGGTTCAGTATTCAAAAAGTACGATAGACACTCTGATTGAGATTTTTTAAATAAAAATCTCAAATAAAGTTTAAAGACAATATTTTTAGTTTTTGTAAGTGATTATTTGACTGTGCATTTAGTTTTTGGATTTATAATTAATTTTCACATGTGTTATGCCTATATAGGATGTGAGGATCACATAAATTAGTATCCCTTGTGTTGGTGGACTTTTTGGGATGCTAATGAGAATGTAGTCACCAAAGTGGCCTTTCAAGTCAATATTTTAGATTGTTCCACTTACATGTTAAAGGATGTCTTTGGCTTTTTGTTTGGTTATTCTGATAAAGCTGTTGGCCTTACATAAAGTTCTGAGATGTTCATAAAAGCATTTGATGGAGGAAGACAATTACTTAAATGATCTATTCACCCAAAGGTGGTTGTGTCATGAGAGTTAATGGTTTGTACTTTGATCACTTTTATGCGAGTGTCTAATTGCATATATTATGTATTCAACCTAAAGGTGTTTGATAATATATGTGATCAGATTCTTAGTATAGATACTTTTTAATGTTTTAAAGTATTGCTATTATCCTGCATTTATACTAATTTTGACATCGTCTTTTCTATTTTTCAGTCACCTTCTCAATCAAGAATAATGTTGTCACTATTGAAACTAACTATTGAAACCTTAACTAGTTTCAATTTCAAGAAATGAAAGAAAGACATGGACTTCGCATTGGAGATTGCAGATATTAGTATGGCTATGCACATTGGGCGACCACCCCCACTTATAGATGTTAGCTCAGAAGTTGACAAAGTAGCTATGGCAACCTGGGAGAGGTTAAACAGGCTATGCTATTTGACCATCAGGAGGTCAATACTGAATCACTTGTTGAGCGGACTAGCGGACACGACGATAGCACGGGAGTTCATAGACAACATCTCCTAGAGGTATAGGGTCTTCTAATGTTAAGAAGAGCACCCTAATTAAGGAGCTTTTCCTCCATGAGATACACTAGAGAAGGAGGCGTGCGGGATTATATCATTCAGATGGTGCACCTTTAAAGTAGGATGAAGGCACTTAATATGCTGATCCCTGACAACTTGATAGTGCATCAGGCACTAAACACACTTTCGATAGAGTTTGAAATGTTGGCCATGTCCTAGATCTCACTGAATGAGACCTGGGACATCAATGCCTTCATTTCCTGGTATGCTGCGGTAAAGGAGAAGAGCAAGAGCTCTCCTTATTCAGCTTTGTTTGCAGCCATAAAGGGAAAGGGTAAGGCCAAACCCCAATACCCTAAGGGCAAGGGTAAGGGCAAGGGTAAGGCAAAAATATCCAAACCCTCTCCTTAGATTCAGAGTGGGCAAACGAGCATTACAAAGGGCCTATATGAGCTTAAGAGTATGAGATGCTTCTTTTATAAGAAGAATGGGTACAAGAAGTCTGACTGCTAGAAGAAAAAGCTTTGGAAGGTCAAGTAAGATATGTCAGGTAACTCCTCGACCTTTATGATTTATGAATCCAATGTAGTTATAACAACATTAAGTTCCTAGTGGTCAGATAGTGGAGCTTCTAACCATGTTGCTTCCACAATGCAAGGGTTCATATCCAGGAGAAGACCAGCTAGAGGGGAGCAAAATCTGATGGTTGACAACAATAAGGAGAACGATGTTTTGTATGTAGGAGATGTAGGATTAATCTTTTTATACAGGGTTTGTTTTGTATCTATAAGACACATTTTATATACAATCGTTTAAACAAAATATGATATCTGCATTAGTTTTGGACAAGGAAGGTTATCGTTTTGTATTTGATTTAATAATATGGTTGTAAATATTTCTATCAATACAAGACATATCGGTATAGCCTTTCTATCCTACGGACTAAATATTATGTGTCATATCCTAATGAGATGTATGCCTCTTTGTATGTTGCCGAACCTGTTACTTGAAAGAGGACCTCCATAAAGGACACATCGTACATGTTGTGGCATAAACACATTGGCCACATTTCCAGGGAGAGGGTTGAGGGATTGATAAAGGATAACATTCTCTTAACTCTGGACTTCGGTGATCTAGAGACATGTGTCGATTGTTGCATGGGGAAGTTAACCAAGATTAAGAGGAAGGGGTCAACTTATGCTTCATGCTTATTGGACCTCACATATACAGATGTTAGTGGTCCCTACATGGTTATGTTGTGTAATGCGAGATACTTCCTAAAATTTATAGATGATTATTCCCAATACGGATATGTATTATTGTTTAAAGAGAAGTCTGAAGTTCTCGATAAATTTAAGATCTTCAAGACTGAGGCTAAAAACCAATTGGGAAGATCAATTAAGATTGTCAGATCTGATAGAGGAGGGGAATACTACGGTAGGCATGGGGTTGCAGAACAAGAAAAGGGTTCGTTTGCCAAGAATTTAGAGTCAGTTGGAATAGTGGCACATTTCACTATGTCAGGTAGTCCTGAGCAAAATGGTGTAGCTGAAAGGCGTAATCGCACCCTAAAGGACATGATGAGGTCAATACAGAGTAGGACTAAATGACCTAAGTATATATGGGTGAAGCCATCAAGACGGCACTATATCTCTTGAACAGAGTCCCAAGCAAGTAAGTGTCAAAGACGCCTTTTGAGCTTTGGGTTGGGATGAAGCCAAGCCTTGCACACATTGGTGTGTGGGGCTACCCTGCTGAGGTGAGGTTGTATATTCCTAATGAGAGTAAATTGCAACCTCGTTTGACTTGTTACTATTTAATGGGATATCCCAAACACTTTAAGGGTTTCAAATTTTATTGTAAAGAGGGAGGGGCCAGAATTATGGAATCACAGGCGACAAAGTTCCTAGAATTTGATTTCTATAGTGAGGAAGGATCCTCACATCCTCTAGAAGTTAGTAGGATAAATACTATGATCGTTTTGTATTAGATTCCTATACAATTAGCTCCAATGGATGAGGGCCCTAGCACCATACCTATATAGGCACAATAACCTATGCCTATTCAGGAGGAGGTTTCTAGGGTATAGGAGCCTGTGCAGTTACACAGATCACTAAAGAGAGGTGGCCTACCATCTCATTAGACTACATAGTCTATCTTGGTAAGCAAGACTATGATATTATATATGTTAAGGATCCAGCTACTTTTTCAGAAGCCATTTTTGGACCCCATACAGATATGTGGTGAGTAGCAATGAAGGATGAGATACAATCTATGAGATATAATAAGGTATGGGAGCTTGTTGATTTACCTTAACATTGCATACCTGTTAGTTGCAAATGGTTATTTAAGACCAAAAAGAACACACAGGGTCAAGTTGAATGGTTTAAGGCGCGTCTAGTTGCCAAGGGATTCACTCAGAGAGAAGGAGTTGACTTTAATGTCACCTTCTCTCCTATGTCCTCAAAGGATGAATTTAGAGTGATCATGGCATTAATGGCTCATTATGATATGGAGCTACATCATATCGATGTGAAGACTACTTTCCCAAATGGTGACCTTTATAAGGAGGTCTTTATGGAGCAACCTGAAGGATTTTAGGATCAGGATGTAACTAACAAGGTATGCAAGTTAAGTAAATCAATATATGGTTTAAACAAGCTTCCAGGTAGTGGTACTTAGAGTTTAATGAGGTTTTGACCTCATTCAGCTTTGTGGAAAACAAAGTTGAAAGATGCTTATACTATAAGGTCAGGAGGAGCAAGGTCATCTTCATACTAGTGTATGTCAATGATATCTTGCTCGCTTCAAATTATTTGACCATATTGCATGAAGTTAAGCAACTTTTGCCCAAACACAAAATGAAGGACTTGGGTGAAGCATCTTTTGTCCTTGATATACAGATTCATCGGGATAGATCTCAACACTCGCTAAGCCTCTCGCAAAGTGCATACATTGAACGTACGCTACAAAGGTTTAATATGCCTGAATATAGACCTGTTGTAGCACCAATGTCTCATGGAGAGAGATTATCTTTGGCATAGTGTCTAAAGAATAAGTTTGAGAGAGGCTATAAGGAATGTTCCATACTTTAGTGTTATTGGTAGCCTAATGTATGCCTAGGTGTGCACTAGGCCAGACATTGCATTTGTTGTTGGACTGCTAGATCGATATCTGGCTAACCCAAGTGTAGGCTATTGGAATGCAGTCAAACGGGTGTTGAGATACCTAAAGGGTAACAAGGATTATATGTTGACATACAAGAAAGTTAATGAATTAAACTTTATAAGTTATACGGACTCAGATTTTGCTATGTGTCCAAATGATCGCAAGTCCACTTCAAGATACATCTTTGTGTTATCAGATGGTGTGGTATCATGGAAGAGTGTCAAGTAGACACTAGTTACTTCCTCGACCATGCATGTAGAATTTGTTGCATGTTATGGAGTTGCTATAGAGGCTGTTTGGCCAGAAACTTGATTTCTAAGTTGTTTGTGGTGGATTAGGCTGCTAGACCCATACGGTTGTATTGTGATAATCTTGCTGCAGTATTGTTCAATAACAATAACAAGAGTATCACAGGGTCTAAGCATTCGGACATCAAGTATTTGACCACAAAGGAGCTGATCCAAAAGGGTGACGTTGAAGTGGAGCACATTAGGACTGAGCACATATCGGCTGATCTGCTGACTAAAGGACATCGCCCACTAATGTTTGCTAGACATGTATCTAGGATGGGTGTGTTAAAGTGCTCAGACAGCAGTAGTTAGGGATCGTTTTATTTTGCTCCTTAAATGGTTGTACATTTTGTTATATTATGACATTATGATTATTTATTAATAAAGATGATCATATTTGGTTTTTATCCTCAGTAATTATAGCTTTTGTATATAGTCATAATACATGTAGAAGTCTTAAGATTTGTATTAGTCTTAAGCTTTTTAAGGTCAATAGGCATTTATAAAGATTGACCTTGAGCCTATGTCATCAAACACATAAAGTTTCTATGGATATCCTTAAAGTTTCGTATGACATAGGAGGATATAAGTTTTAATCCCATAAAGGTTCTCTAATGCTTTTTAGGATTCAGTTAGAGGACATAAAGGTTTCCTCTAATGTTATTTAGCATCTAGTGAGAGGAAACCAGTTTTCTCTAATGTTGTTTAGCATTTGGTGAGAGAAAACAGAAATTCTCTATTACAGTTTAGCATAAAGTTAGAGAAATCGAGACCTATGGACAAAGATGATGCATATTAGATCATAAAGGTATCATCGTAGTCTACCATACTTCATTTTCCCATTCATGTTAGTGAGGTATTAGGTATTTGCGATTATATTAGACCTGTGTCATATATGATACATGTGTCTGATGTTTTCCGGCATCGAAAGCCTTACGGGACATAATGTAGGACTTTCATTACCTTAGATCAAATATTTTTTAAAAACTTTTGGTACCATTATAGTAGCATGACTTAACTGAATTTTTTACTATTTTAAACTTGATTAAAACTGCAATTAATAATTGATCAAGGGAGAGATTGAAAGACAATTTTGCCCGTAGTGGCAATTTTGTGATTTTCTTTTATAATGAACAGTTATTAATTATAATTTTTATTTTTTTAATCAATTACTGGTTAAGTAATGTAATTTGATCCAAGAAAGGGTAATAAAGTGGTCTAATAAATGACCTAAATTAATGGGTCAAAGTACCGTTTTAGTTGGACCTGGTCCATATCGGCTTTGTGATAGGGAAGCTCGATATGGAAGTTATATATATAGGTTATGGTCTCCTGCAGTTACTTATATCATTCACAAGTATTTAAAGCTCTGACCTATTAAGAGTGCTCATGTTTTGAGGAAACCACGTGCTGGTGAACATTTTCAATAAAGGTCCTGGGGAGATTCGAGCTCATTTGGAGGCTGAAAACCGCTTCAGAACATGGATGGAACCCAAATCAGGTATTTCACATTCTTTTGTTTTTAATCTTTTCATGACCGATCTTGGATATGTAATAAGATCTATTCTACGTATTATACTGACTTGAGTGTGCAGTTGTAATGAGAAATGGGAGTGAAGGAAGAAGGTGCGCTACTCCGATACAAAAGTTTGAAATTGACCATGTCTATGTGTTCTATTCAGGAATGATTATAAGAATAATAAAGGCAACTCTTTTTCATTTCGCTTTGAATTCTGGGGATTCAAGCATTTATGGTTAACTAGTTATCCGTATAGTTTTATTTCCCGCATTATTTATCTCTAGGCGATGTTTACTCGATAAGACTTGAGGGTTCCAACCTGAAAGTAACATTAAGAGTTGCAAGTATATTGAACTTAGGCAGCTTCCATTACTTTGCTTGAAGAAAATATTGTGTATTATTTTTCAAGAAATCACCGCTTTTCTGATGGCAGAACGTGACACTCGAGTTTTGTCTTGGAACAGACAAAGGGTAATAACTTATAACTACTTGGCTTTATGAGAGTCTCTATATGCTTCTTTTTGAGTGCTTGTCTCTCATTATCTTGTTAGTGGTAAGTTGTTTCTTGATGTTGAGGCGCCGGAATGTTTGAGCAAAACTTATGGTCCATTTATCTGCTTCAACTATTAGCTATGTTTGAGCCCTTAGTTGATGCATTTCTCCGTTACAAGTTACATTATTATGCGTGATGTGAAGAAGAAAAAGAAGGTGATGCCTTAACCAATGAATGTTACAGATTTTCTCAAATCCGTTATGCTCCAAGTTTAAATGCCGTTTTATAACAGGAAAAACCATTAAAAAAAATTAAATATGGTAGGAGTATGATGCGTTCATTCTTGAAAATGGAAGCTTCTCCCTGCAACTCATTCTCCTCCAAAAGAATGCACTTGCACAACTATTGGCAATTGTTGCCCTGCCAGGTTTTATTTATAACCGCTAGGGAGTTTATCAGAACGCCGGGAGTAGAGTGATGACTTTGAAGGAAAGAAAAAAGCATAAAATCCTCTGATGAATCCTGACGAGCTCCGCCCTTGATCGATATCAATAACTTGTTAGACACGAATAAAAACTACCATGTGGTAGATGGTGGATTTGATCACTTTTCTTTTTCAGCTTTTGTATGAAACCTGAACGATACGTTTCTCTTCTCCCCTTTCCTTGAAAATGAATTAATTGCTTGTGATCCAATCCACCCTTTCATATATAAATATAAAGATGGATAAAATTGCTAGGACATCCTGAAATATGGAGTGGCATGTTGATGGCATTCAGACCAAGAACTAAATTGTGAATTTGATTTTGAATAATTCCAATATCAAATAGAAAACAAGAGCCGAAAAAAAAAAATGCTGTCAGAGTTTATATGTATAAGCTAGGAAAGGAAAGAGAAAACAATTGCAAAACGCAAAAGAAACTAGGCTCAAGAAGGCCTCATACAGCTCCCGAGAAATGAAAATATACAGCCCTTTTGACCCTTATTCTGTGGTTTAGAAGGAGTTGAAGATGAGGAACAAGAATAATCGGTCTCCCTTTCTCTGCCACTCCCATACATGTCGCCATGATACAATTCGTCCCTCCTACAGCTGTTCAGACCATCATGAGCTCCGTCAAATTCAGTGGTTGCAGACGTATCAACGACCCGTCCGTTCCTTGAGTCGATCTGCAGACTTTCCCATACTCGACCAGAAGATCCCTGCCTGCGAAATGAAACTGATGATCTCTGCAGCGTGTTCATGATTTTAGTCTTTTTTTTAAAAAAAATCTTCTAAACGTCTTCGTCTGTTTAGTGGCTCCAATACTTGTAGATCCTTATCTCATTTCTCTTTTTAATCTCTTTTAACTAATAGAAGATTTTGGATTTGAAAGGTGCCAATTGCTCTCCTATTTTTGTGGCTCTCTTTTTTGCCCGAAGTAGCCAACTTTGACAGAAGAGAGATAGCTCAAATCTATGGCCACATTTTAGGTTCACATGAAATAATATAATAGAGTGGTGGGGTTTAAAGCTGGTTGATTGGTTTGTTAGCACCAACTGCTAGTATTATAATTAGGGTCTAGCAGTTAAAATTTATTGATTTGAGATTCACACGTACGGACATTTTGGATTTTCGTTCCATTTCTTCATGTATTGGTGGACCAATTCCACAATAATAATATCTCACCTTCAGATTTGGCATCTTCTTTTTCTAGCTGCCAACTTCATCTGCTGCAACATGTGTTTGTCAACCAGACTTGCAACCACCTGTTAGATGAAAATACACAAAATGGATTGTTAGGAATGTTACATTAATTTTAATAATTAATTAGTAGCCCATGTAATTATTGGCTTTAAATCTAATAGAAAGAGCCCATGATCAGGTTATTGGGCCTCACAGTGATGGGCTCAAATAAGTCCGAGACCCTTTTCC
Source organism: Erythroxylum suave (assembly GCA_027563595.1). Taxonomy (NCBI): domain Eukaryota; kingdom Viridiplantae; phylum Streptophyta; class Magnoliopsida; order Malpighiales; family Erythroxylaceae; genus Erythroxylum; species Erythroxylum suave. The sequence goes on along the minus strand of JAOSBN010141050.1, from coordinate 8,210 downwards.
TCTCTCCTTTAAACAACCCATCTTCCAATAGAAACATATATATATATATATATATATATATATATAACGGTCTCATATGTTTCTGTAACGTTAAGGGATATATGACGTTTTTCTAAAAAAAGAAAAGGAAGAACAACTTTTCACAAGACAAAGAAGGGCATTGTTTTCTTAACCATTGAAGAAAACAAATCACAGAAGAAATAAAGGAACAGAGGGAATAAAAACTATCAAAAACATCAAACAATGTAGAGTCAGGTTTGTCTTTATATGTTGTTCATCGATCCATAAAAGTATTTACAGTTGGTATCAGAGCCTGTATTGTGTTTGTTTTCGTGTACGGCATGCTATTTTTCTGTATTGTCATGGAATTGAAAGGCTTGGTTCTTGAAACACAAGGCTTGGTCTTCCCGTGATTTGCATGAACGAATTCGTGTTTGCTATGTTCTGGTTCTGTAAAGACAAGTGGTTATGGTTGTTGAAGACAAAACAATGAAAACAAAGGCTTGGGTTTTGAAACGAAAATGATGGTTCTTAGGTTGGTTATTACCGTGATTTTCTTGAACCAATATTGAAGTTATGTTTCTATGGTAAACTTATGAAAGAACGACGTGAGATGTTTTGTAGTATGGAGACAACCTATTAAAGAACCAACAAAAGAAAAAGGGCATGCAAAACCAGTCTGCATAAAAGAGGAAGACGCAACAAATTGCGTCGAGGGAGAGAAAACACACGCCCCATCTGACATGGATCAGCAGTGGTTGGTGCGTACAGTGCACGCAATAGCCACTGCATGCTCATTCAACAGATGCTGGCACGTGCTACACGCGCCAGACAGGGCCTTTGAACCCAAAACTTGTTTTTGGGTTGGATTTTGGCCATTTGGGCCGTTAAAGAAATAGCTTGAGTTATTAAATGATTATAACCAAATTTTATGAAGTTTAATTTAGGGTTATATTATGCAACCTTAATTATTAAGTAATTAAATTATGGATTTTAATCCTAAGTAAAACAATTTTATGATGGGACATAATGGATTATTTAATTCATAATTGATTTATTTTATGCATAATATAATTTTCAAAATTAGTTCCATATTATATGTTTTATTTGGTACGTTGAACATTTTATATTATGCAATATTTGGAATTAAATTATCCTATTATATGTTAAATGTGTTACATGACATAATGGTAATTTAAAATAGTTTGATAGTCATCAAATTGACCAAACTAATTAAATTAAATTTTTTCATGTAAAATAATTGTCCAATTAAATGTTTATTGAATGGAAAGCTTGTTAGTTACTAAAGTGACCTAGCTTGAAAATATTTAAACATTTAATTGTTAATGTTTCAATTGTTCATGTTGATATGACGCTATTAAAATTACATAAAAGTTGAACTGAACAATTGAGCTTATTAATTATAACGCTAGGAGGTCACCCAAAGGTGGACCACTGCTTATAATTAACAATATTAATGGGACTTTATTAACATATTTGGTTAATATGTTTGTATAAGCAAAGATAACATACATGTTAACTAGAATATGATTAATTGTCAATTGTAGTGAACTATATATTTGCATCATGATAGGCTACAACTACGTATTTAAATATCACCCAAAGGAGAATTTAAATGCATAATCAAAGTTTATTATTAGTTTGAATCCACTTAGGTCTACTCAAAGCATTAATGTGTGAGCTATATGTTGTATTTGTAGCATCTTCTAATTTGTTCGCTTTAGGAAATGACTTAATCAAGTTCAATGGTCTGAACTATACAGATTGGTCCAAACAAATCCAATTCCAACTGGGTGTAATGAATTTGGACTTGGCCATAGTGTCAAACGTAAGGCCCATAGCCATAATTGAGACCAGTTCGGAAGTTGACAACTTTTATTATGATGCTTAAACACAATCTAATAGGCTAAGTTTGAATTTGATGCGAATGATAATCGTAAAAAACGTGAACCCATCAATTCCTTAAATGGATAATGCAAAGGAGTTTATGTTAAACTTAAGGAATACTCTCAATCTGATTTAGCTGACAAGTAGGGACTTTAATGAGTGAGCTAACGACCAAGAAGTTTGACTAGTCACATCCCATTCATGATCATATAACCCATATGTCAAACCTAACTGCAAAGCTGAAATCTATAGGTATGGATGTGAGTGAGTCCTTTCTAGTACAGTTTATTATCAACTCACTTCCTCTGGAGTTTAGCCAGTTCTAGGTGAATTATAACACCATAAAAGAAAAATGGAACCTTCAAAAAATTAAGGCCATGTTGGTTCAGAAGGAAAGGAGATTGAAGAAAATGAAGGAGCACTCTGTTCATCTAACTTTTTATCTAGGAGCTAATAGTAGCAAGCACAAACTAGGAAAGAAAAGCAAAGATAAGGACAAAGCTCTCAGTAAAGTTAATGAGGGTCGAATCCATAAAGACAAGAGGTGCCACTTCTGCAAGAAGCCTGGTCACTTAAAAAAGGATTGCCCTAAACAAAAGGTTTGGTTTGAAAAGAAAGGTACATACTATGTCTTAGTATGTTTTGAATTAAATCTTATTGAAGTGCCTAATAATACTTGGTGGTTAGATTCTAGTGCAACTATTCATGAGTCATATGTTCAATAGGAATTCCTTTCAATCTAACCCATAAATGAAACTGAAAAGTTCTTATATATGGGGAACAGAATGAAGGCACAGATAGAGGGCATTGGGATGTACAGATTGATCTTGGACACTAGGTGTTACCTAGATTTAGAAAAGTGTCTTTATGTTCCTAAATGTGCTAGAAATTTAGTTTCTGTTACAAAGTTTAAGATTGCAAACGATGTTTTTTCATTTTATAAACATAAGTACTGTTATGGTTCTGGTACTTTAATTGATTGTTTATATCATTTCAATCTTGATGTTGATTTTGTTGCATCTCTGTTTCATGTTGACCATATTATAAGAAGTAAACATAGTGCACAAAATGTATATTCTACTTTTTTGTGGCATAAAAGATTAGGTCATATATCCAAGGAAAGGATACAGAGGTTAGTGAAAAATGATATCTTACCTCCATTGAATTTTGTTGACTGGGATATATGTGTGGATTGCATTAAAGACAAGAAAACCAAACACATATCAAAGCATCCAGCCACAAGAAGTAATGAATTATTGGAATTAATAAATATTTACATTTGTGGTCCTTTCAACGTTCCTTCTTGGGTCGGGGAAAAATATTTTATCACCTTTATTGATGACTTCTCAGGATATGGTTATATTTATCTACTGCACAAAAAATCTTAGTCTGTAGATATCCTAGAGGTGTTCGCTAATGAGGTAAAAAGGCAGTTTGATAGAAAAATAAAGATAGTGAGGTCTGATAGAGTTGGTGAATATTATGGAAAATTTGATGAAAGTGGAGAATGGCCAGGTCCATTTGCAAAGTTTTTTGTAAGCTGAGGCATATGTGCACAATACCTAATGCCTAGTACACTGCAACAAAATGGTGTGACTGAAAGGCAGAATCGTACTCTTATAGATATGGTTAGGAGTATGTTGAATTATAGTACTGTATCGTTATCATTGCGGCTGCATGCATTGAAGAATGTTACGTATCTGCTTAATAGAATTCCTAGTAAAGCAACTCGTAAGACATCTTATAAACTGTGGATAGGAAGGAAACCTAGTTTACGTCACCTTCACATTTGGGGTTGTTTGGCAGAAGTAAGGCTGTATAATCCATATGAAAAGAGGCTGGATGCGAGAACTATTAGTGTTTTCTTCATCAACTATCCTGAAAAATCAAAGGGGTACAGATTTTACTACCCTAACTATAGTACTACAATAGTTGAGCCTAGTAATGTTCGGTTCATTGAAAATGGTCAAATCAGTGGGAGTGGAGAATGAAAAGTGGATATTCAGAAGAATTGTGTAGAAACTACTACATCAAATGTGATCCCATCGGTTGTTATTCCACTTGTTGCATTATGGATATGCAACATACTGGAACAACAAATTAATGTTCCAATTCCATAAATTGACCATATTAATGAAAACCAACAAATGATGTTCAAGTTACAAATGATCAAGTGATGCCACAAGAAGAAGCATTACAAAGGTCTGTAAGGTAAAGAAGATCAGCTATTTCAAGTGAGTATGAAGTTTCCTCACTAGATCATGAATGTGACTTGAGCATTGATAAGGATCCAGTCTCATTAAAAAAAGCGATGGAAAGTAACAATTCTTAAAAATGGTTCAATGCTATAAAAAAAAGAGTTGAAATCAATGGATGACAACCAAGTCTAGGAATCATTTAAGTTGCCAGAAGATGCAAAGAAAGTGGGTTATAAATGGGTCTTTAAGACCAAATGTGACTCACAAGGCAACATTGAAAGGTATAAAGCCAGACTTATTGCCAAAGGTTATACTTAAAAGGATGACATTGATTATAAAGAGACCTTCTCTCCAGTTTCATAGAAGGACTCTTTAAGAATTGTTATGGCCCTATTGGTTCATTATGATTTAGAGCTTCACCAAATGGATGTAAAGACTACCTTTCTAAATGGTGACTTGGAAGAAGAAGTGTATATAGATCAACCAGAAGGTTTTAAAACCACAAGAAAGGATAAGTTAGTGTGTAAATTAAAGAAGTCAACGTATGGACTGAAACAGGCTTCTCGACAATGATATCTTAAGTTTAATGATACCATTAGATCCTAAGGTTTTATAGAGAATACTATTGATTGGTGTATCTATATAAAGGTTAGTGGGAGCAAGTTCATTATATTAGTCCTATATGTTGACGATATCCTTCTTGCTACGAATAATATGGTTTTGTTACATGACGTCAACAATTTTCTTTCTAATAATTTCAAAATGAAAGATACGGGTAAGGCATCTTATGTGATTAAAATAGAACTATTCAGTGATAGATCACAAGGATTGTTAGATTGTCTCAGAAAGGTTATATCAAGAAAATATTAGAAAGATTTAAAATGGAAAAGTGCTCTGCAAGGATAGTTCCAATTTAAAAAGGGGACAAATTTAGTCAAATGCAATGTCTACAAAATGATTTGGAACATAAGGAAATGGAGTCTATTCCTTATGCGTCAGTAGTTGGGAGCTTAATGTATGCTCAAACAGGCAGTCGGCTAGATATTAGTTTTGCTATTGGAATGGTCGGCCAATATCAAAGTAATCCTAAAATGGATCACTGAAAAGCTGCTAAGAAAGTCCTTAGATATTTACAAAGCACCATGGACTACATGCTCACAAGTAGAAAATCAACAAATCTTGAAGTGATTAGTTACTCAGGTTTAGACTACGTCGTTTGTGTAGATTCACATAAATCTACATTCGGTCACATGCTCCTATTAGTTGGAGGGGCAATTTCATGGAAAAGTGGAAAGTAGCCTGTCACCACTACTTCTACTATGAAGGCTGAATTTATGGCATGCTTTGAGGCCACGATTCATTAATTGTGATGCAGAATTTTATCTTAGGTCTTGGTCATATCAACAGTATTGCTAGACCTTTAAGAATTCATTATGATAATTCCGCAATCGTTTTCTTCTCTAAGAATGGCAAGTATTAGAAAGGTGCAAAACATATGGATTTGAAGTACTTGTCTGTAAAAGAAGAAGTGCAAAAACATAAAGTGTCAATTGAGCATATTGTTACAGCTCTAATGATAGCAAATTCGTTAACTAAAGGCTTACCACCCAAAACATTTATTGGCCATGTTGAACGGATGGGCATTATAGATAAGTCCTTGTCAACATAAAGTTCTGACATGTATATATATACATATAATTGTCTTGCTCGAATTGTTATGACACTTATGAATTCAATTACTGTTACATTTGTTTTTGTTCACTTACTTGTTATCCATCATGTTGTATACAATAATTGTTTATATGAGATAACAAATTACAGATTAACCCACTTAATGTTCTATGAGTTGAGCTAATTATGTGATATATGGAAGGAATCATGTTTTATAACTTGTGATCACCATGATTCAATCATCTTAATTCACTTAAGGATGACTTGATCGATTCATGTAACTTATGGATTTGAGTCTAATGGAAAGAGCCCAAGATCATGGTTATTGGGCTTGACAGAGATGGGCTCAAATGAGTCCAAGACCCTTTCCGTCTCTCCTTTAAACAACCCATCTTCCAATAGAAACATATATACATAACGGTCTCGTATGTTTCTATAATGTTAAGGGATATACGATGTTTTTCTAAAAAAGGAAAAGGAAGAATGGCGTTTCATAAGACAAAGAAGGGCATTATTTTCTGAATCATTGAAGAAAACAAATCATAGAAGAAATAAAGGAAGAGACAGAATAAAAACTATCAAGAACATTAACAATATTGAGTTAGGTTTGTCTTTATATGTTGTTCATCGATCCATAAAAGTATTTACAAGGAAGAAAAAGAATTGGGTTCGTTTTTCGTTTAACACACTGAATCCAAACAACTGTTGGTAAGCCCCATGGCGCAAGTATACAAGTGTAGAATATTAATGATAGAAATCATGTGTTGATTGCGTGAATATCTTGAGCTTAAATTATGGGATTCTATTATTGGTTTATACAGATTTATAGGCTTAATTAGTGGAGAGATTATCTCTGGCTCATTGTATATATGCAGAGCTTTGTAAACAAATAGAGGTATGAGATTATTCAAAATTCTCTGATTTTCTAATTCTTACATGGTATCAGAGCAAAGGTTTTGATTCGATCTCCCTTTCGAGTTCTCTGTGTTTATCTCTCTCATATATATCTCTGTGTTCTCTTAGTCTACTCGTCGTGTCAGTTTGTTTATTCCTCGATCATATGGATTCTCATAACAATGATTTGTTGTCCACCATGTTCAATGGCAAGAATTTCTCCATATGGGAATTTCATTTTCATGTCTATGTGCAAGGCAAGGGTCTGCTCGACATGCTTGAAGGAACCACACCTGAGCCCACTGATGCAAAAGAAAAGGAGATGTACTGGTCGAATAATGCTAAGGTAATTACCTGGTTAATAAATTCAATCCAAGTTGATATTGCAATTGGCTTGCGTTCTTTCACTTTGGCTTCTGAGATGTGGCTTCACCTTCAACAAATCTATAAACAAATCAATGTGGCTAGAGAATTCGACCGTGAGAGACAGTTAGCCGACTGCAAACAAGGGGAAGCGAGTGTCCAAAATTTTTACTCGAGCTTATTCATCATTTGGTCGGAGCAGGATCAGAATTTAAAGTCTACCCTTAAAGCAGACGCTTTAAAGGCTGTTTTGGAGGAACGGAAAAGGACTCGAGTTGTTCAATTTCTCATGAAGCTTCGTCCTGAATTTGAAGCAATTCGAGCCAATATTCTTAATCGAGAGAGTGTTCCAGATCTAGATGTCACCTTATCAGAAGTACTACGGGAAGAGACACGTCTCACCTCTCAAGCATCTTTGGATAAGACAACGGTCAATGATTTTGCTATGATGGCCTCAAAACCTTCGACACGTAACCCACATCAGATCACATGTTATGAGTGCAAGGAGACAGGCCACATTGCATCTCAATGCCGTAAAAAGAATTGGTGTAACTATTGTAAGAAACCTAGGCATAATATTGTTGATTGTCGTCACTGACCGGCCCGTCGCCAGGGCTCAACTTCTGATCACCAAGCCTATCAAGCTACTAAGCCAATCACTCAAAATCAAAACTCTTTTGACCCAGCAACAATACAAAAGATGATTAGTGAGACACTAGCATCAGGTCTTCCTGCGGCAATTTCTAGTGCTTTGACAGCAACATACCCTGGTAAGAACAAAGGTACAGATTCTTTAGTTTGGCATATTGATTCGGCCGCATCTAATCACATGACTGGGGAAACCAAATACTTTACGACTTTGTCTCCACAACTCTCTCCCCAAAATATAATTACTGCTAATGGACATACACTTGTTGCCACTGATCTTGGAAATATTCCACCATTTACAAATGTTTTATACGTACCAAAATTAACCGCAAACTTACTTTCCGTTGGTCAACTTGTAGAGAAAAATTGCATTGTCATTTTCTCACATTCTGGTTGTGTTGTTCAGAATCTAAAGATGGGGAAGGTGATGGCCAGAGGACGTAAGATTGGTAGACTTTTTCTTCTTCATTTCACCGATAACCATACTCATTCATGTTTTCTTTCAGTATCAGAGGGGGACATTAGTAC
>JAOSBN010140984.1:0-26166 GCA_027563595.1 Erythroxylum suave | reverse complement strand
GTGACTTACCTGCAATGATCGGGGCTGTAGGGCTCCAGCTAGCATCTCTCACACACGTCTTCCAGCTGTGATTGCCTTGGCCCATCTCGTACTCGTAACCAACATGCTCAGGCGTTCTGATTCTTGAATTTTTGGTTGATGTTCGCACATCAATCTTCGACTTGACAGTACCGTCCATGTTGTACACCCATACCTGTCCATCCTCGCTACCACTGTAGACATATCTCGAATTAGACGATGACGGTGGCGAGAAGTGACAACGGATAAGTGTCTTGAGCACTGAGTGGCCTCGGAAGGTGACGACTGAGCAGTCATTTGGATTTGGTGTGTAGTCGTTCTCGTCGTACGGAGCAAATCGATAATCGAAATTCGAAGTGTAGTCCGACAAGTTCATCTTGTCAAAGTCTCCCGGTGACACCATCTTTCGCAGATCCCACAGCTTCATCATTTGATCTTTGCCATTGGAGAGCACATAACGACCATCACCCTTTGAGTCCACATAGGTGAGACCTTCTGTATGACCCACAAACACACCGGCTTCTCTTCGGTCTGCCATCGAGCGACGATCCCATACTCTCAATGTCTGATCGTCTGATCCTGAATACAAAATGTGGGGCGACATCTTGTCTCCAAAGCATACGGCATTGACATCATCCGTATGTTTGGCTAGTTTGAGGATGGTTTTGCGAGTCTCCAGGTCGTACACTAACACAGCAGAGTCGGATGTTCCTGCGACGATCTCCCGACCATCACCAGAGAAGCGCAACGACCAAATCCCAAACCCGTGTGTACGGCCCATGTACCCGAAGCGAGGGTCACCAGCATCTGCTCCGGGAGCATAGTTTGTAAAGTCGAGCAAAGTGTGATCTGAATGGTCGGTAGGGTCAGTGGGCGCAAGACATACCGTGTGTCTGATACTGGAATACGCTAGGAATCGGTTGTCTGGAGATAATGTGGCATCTGTAATTGTCCATTGGCCATAAGGATAATCAACAGTTTTGTAGTACTTCCAGTCATAAGGATTCGATGTGTCATACATGCGAACCTTGAAATTTTGAGTACAACTGAAGAAAAAGTTGCCATCGTCACTGAACTGGCCAGAATAGGCACGTGAGTCGTAATGTATGATATGATCCGGTCGATTCGTCGCCGGTACCATCTCTTGCGCAATGAACTTATTGTGATTTCTTGCTGAAGATCGAGCCTCCATTCCTAGTCTTCGCCATAGAAGGCGTTCGTTTATGGTCCTCTTTCTGCGCCGACGAACATCGATGTGCGACTCTCGATTTCCGTAAGCTCCTGAATACATCAACGTCCTACCCGCATCGCTTGGAACTTTGGGGAACCGATCTGGGTCTGCGTTGACTTTTCGCCTCCTTCTTCGTCGAAGACCCCATGGATCGTAGTCCTCGTCGTCATCGTCTTCACTCACGAACCGAATGTGGTGGTTCTGGAAGAGGCGGCGAATCGCAGCATGACGGCCTATCAACTGATTGAGTTCGGCAAGCGTGACTGTCTGCATCAGTTTTACTCTCGAAGCGAGTGGAAGAGACCTACTTGTCCTGGTATTCTCTCCAGTCCTCTGGGGGCGCTGCTCAGTTTCGGTTTCTTCGCCTTCGTCACCGTCACCTTCCTCAGTAAATTCGATAGTGACTTCTGGTTCCGCGCCATCAACAACATCCGTGGCATCTGATCAGATCAGCCTATGGTATACACACTCTCGCTAACAACTGACCAAGATATTCGTCGTCCTCGTCATCGTCCTCTTCTTCTTCCTCAAGTCCGTCAGCATCGGTACTCTCATCCGTTATCGGTTGATATATGTCGTCATCTTCCTCTTCTTCGCCAAAAATGTCGTAGATAGTTCTGGGTGGGGGACTGAGCCCGTCGCGATTGTCCGCAGGTCCAGACATGCTGCGATGGGATGAGACAGATTGCAAGAGACACAATGCTGGGAGGCAGATAGAGTGCCTGAACCCAGGCTTTAGATGTGATGTGGAGTAGTGGCATGAAATGTACGGATAATGTAATGGAGGCTATCCGCGGACTAATGCGTCCTTAAGTCCGGGTTGAGTGTCCCGAGGCTTGATCCCTGTCAATGTGGGTTGGCGCTTGGGACAGACCACGTTTCCGTGGAATATCCTCGGGCTACATAAAGTGTCGTATTGAGCATGATGCCTTGTGGGCACGCATCAATACTATTCAAACAATGAGCACCGCTCACCAACAGATACAACATAAGCCGTTATGAGTGATTGCTAGGTCCTCAGATGGTCGGCTTGTTCATGACAATAGGAAGCATTTGATTGCCGCGAGATTGCATGCTGTTGCAGTCATAGAGTCCATCACAACCAGATACTTGTATGATGCCGAACCAGAATCCCTCAAGGTGACTGTCTCCTGAAGTACCCGAGGCTACACAGTCACAATAATCGAAAGCAAGACAAAAGAACAAACTCAAGCCCGGATCTACTCATGCTTGGTAGATGGTTGAAATGTTTTATTTTGAACACTGTCATTCATATTCGCTCAGTTTCTGCTGTACCATACAAAATCGACCCTCCTCACTCCGTCGCTGCAAAGTGGAACGAGGCTGTCTATCCCACTAGCACATTGTTGACAGGGATGTGTACTGGTCGCAGGTTAGAGATGGCGCTGACACACAAAAGTTCTTACTCACTTAGCTTAACGAAATATCCCACAGCACCCATGATGAGGAAGCCCATGCCAACAGCTTGTGAGATTTTGATGAACTCTCTTCGATCAGCTGCAGGAAAACATATTAGCAGATACTTTGACGAGGTCTTGCAACCATGCTCGAACTGTCGTCTGGTATAGAGGATAGGGAATGTAGAAGTGTGTCTTCAGCACGCTGTGCTCTCGCGGTTCTCATGTTGACACGTCGACAGCGTCGTATCGCAAGTCGCCATCTTGGTCATGGTTCGATGGACGTCACGCATACCATCGACACCAAAACCATGTCAAGTCATCTGCGCATGACCACCGGAACGAGAGTGAAGTACTGAGGTGCAGTCGAGGCAAAAAAACCCAAAAACTTAGCAGTTGAGAGTCGTACGTTTTGTACACCGGTTGATGAACTGTGTTCCCTCCTTGAAGAAGTCCTTTGGGATGTCTGCCAGCTCTTGTAGAGTCTCCGACATTTTGACGGGTTAAATGATTTAAACTTGGTTTGTGGAAGCAGAAATGCTCGAGTGTGCTCGATTCGGATAGAGGCTCAAGCAAGCTTGTCGTACTCAGTGTGTGTTATGCAGGTTAGGAGACGGTGTTCTTCTTAATTTGTGCAGCAGGGTGCGGGCGACTGACGGACTTTATAAAATGATGTTACCAAGGTGTTCCTTTCTGCGACCTGTCCCTGACGTTAGTGCCAGACTTGGCGGAGCCTCCGCATACGACCACCCCCATCTCTGGTTTCATGCTTGGAGTTCCCCTGCTGCATACCAATGCCTCTAGGTTGGTACTCTAGCAATTTTGTTCAAGGGATTACTCGTGCAGGCACAGCACACTCGATCAGCACTCTAGAGACGGAGTAAATGCGTCTCAGCCAGAAGGTCAGGTCTGGTGATAGCATATACGGTGTTTCGCTTCAAGCTTGCACTGGATGCTAATGATTGGCCGTCCTATCATCTGACCCTCTTGTGTACGATACTCATTTCCTGGCGGAGGTTGATGTTTGTTGGCTTTGAAACTTGGTGAAAAGAGCTTTGGAACCACATACTATTCCTGTACTTTTGCAGCTTGAGGGTGTTATATCATCAGAATCCATGATCGAAGCACGTTCGAGCAAGTTCGTTAAGCCTCACAATTCTTGTACGTATTCGTATGATGTTCTGACTATACATTCAAAATGGCTAGCACTTGCGTTGTCAGATTATGGCCCAGATTCACAGAGCTGATGTATGTCGCGAACAGATGTTTGTGTTGATTAGTTAATTATCATTTTCAATACCTTAATTCTCAGCAGCCGATTGCTACTCCTTTGATTGCACCTACTATGGCGGACGAAGACAATTTTGACATAGACATCTATGGCGATGGAGAGGGCATGGATGAAGACAGCAAAGAGTTCTACAAGCAGGAAAACTTGAAGAACATTGCACTGAGGGAACAGAAACTTGCAGAACAGAAAGAGACCATCGAACAAGAGGAGATCTTAGAGTCAATGCAAGAGCAGGCAGGTGAAACAACATCGAGAACAGAATCGTCCAGCCACGCATTGGGCGATAATAAACCACAGCAAGGCGTGAAGCGGAAGGGTGATACTGACGAACGTCGGATTGATGCAGGAGCTACGAATGCCGTGATGATATCCGACTTGCACTGGTGGACAACAGAGGATGACATCCGTGGCTGGGCAAATGAAGCTGGTGCGGAAGACGAACTCAAAGACATCACTTTCAGTGAACATAAAGTCAACGGCAAGAGCAAGGGGTAAGAACCCATCCACACGCGTGCTGTATGAAATTGCTAATTCCCACAGACAAGTTTTCATCGACTTCGCATCTCTACAAGCATCCACTGCTATGAAACGCAAGATTGAAGCATTATCTAGTGGATCCAACAGCTCTCGAAAATTTTCCGTGACATTCACGAATGCCTCTTCAAATCCGTTCAAGACTTTACCCAAAGACGCTCCAGCTCGCACAAAGGACGATCGATCACAACGTAGTACGTCAAATACATACTCCAATCCACCACATCACAACTACAATGCAGCGAACAATTTCCGTGGAAATCGAGGCGGTGGATACAACCATAGAGGTGGATATAGTCAAGGCTACAACAACAGCCGCAACTTCTCAGGCTCCAATAATGCAGGTGGCTTCGGTTCGGGAACAGGGTTTCAAGGCAACATGCCAATGATGAACAGCTTCAACAATTTTGGTGGCCGAGGAGCGATGATGGGAAACAATATCCGAGGCAATATGGGCAATATGAGAGGACGAGGTGGCAGCATGAATGCCAGCATGATGCCAATGGGCATGATGAATATGGGTATGGGCATGAATCCGATGATGGCCGGCATGGCACCTCAAGGTGAGCCTCTTGCATTGCTTCTTGGTTGACTGACACTGACTCTACGCAGCTTTTGGCGGGGCTGGACCTCAATTTAATCCTGGGATGTACAATTCCAACGGGAACCAAGGCATCAATGGTGGAGACTGGGGCCATGGTGCAAAAAGGCAAAGGCAAGACTGATCGGATTCTGCGTGGTCAATCTGACTAGTGACACTGATCTGCGATCGTTGTCGCGAGCATTATGCTTTCGGAAATATCACGCCGTTGGGTCAGCTTCGAAGAATGCAGCAGGCCGCAGACCTTCTGACACATACGCAACGAGGGTCCCGTGTGTGATTGGTACAACGATGTTCTACGTCTAGAACAACCGACAGACCCGATATCAGGGTCTTTTGTGTTCAGAACGGACCAGGAGGCCTTTGGACGTCCAGGGCACATGTCTGCGCACAGTCTGAAGCCTGGCAAGAGAATCAGCCAGCGAGCTGGAATGACGTCGAGGGCACAGGGGCGGTTGATTATCTACCATGGAGTAGATGCCAGGGGTTACTCAAGTGCCAAACAGACGGGTAGTATGTGTCCAGAGGCTGGGAGTGCAGCTGGCTGTGTGTGCGCGTGGGCTTGCCCTCGCACTGCCGCCCGCCGAGCAGAATCTAGGCCATTTCGGTGTCGCCTGGAGCGTTGGTCGCTCCGGAACTTCTAACCGGAATTTAGAGGTGCAGCAACAGCCCGGGAGTGGGAACGAGGGGAAGATGCAGTGGCGCACACTTGCGCCGCAGATAACCAAAGAGCTTGCACCAGACGCGGTCGATACATCACTTGCACAATTTGGAAAAAAATTCATGGCTGACACACTGAGAAGTCGGCGACCCCGTCAAACAGCGCTCTTGATGCCGTAGAGATCTTCTGATGATGCATCCAGGCTATCTGCCTCTGCCTTCAAATACCTGACTCGCAGCGCAACCTAGCGCGGCACCCGCCACTGACGCGACACAAGCAAGTCACCAGAACCCTTTGGCAAACTTTCGGTAACCACCTAGCACCACTCTCGTGACAATGTCGGGTCGCCAGCCGCAACAACTGAATCACGGCGACCCTGCGCACCGTCCGCCCTCAAGTCGGGCTGAGTCCTCACGTTCTGTCAGTGCGATACCTTCAGTTGAAACTGCTGTTGCCAATGAGCAAGATCATCGAGCTGCCGCTACTTCGCTCCCATCGCCTGCACACTCTCGCTTCCGCGTCCCGCAATCGCCTCGATCAGCCACTGGAGAATCACAGAACAAGGCAGCCAAGGTTGCGATTCCAAGATTGAAGAGAAGTGTTGATCTCGCCTCCGAAGGAGCGTCAAGATCCGGAGGTAGACACAGAGTCACTCACGCCTGCGAGCCATGCAGGCACCGCAAGACCAAATGCAGCGGCGAAAGGCCTGTCTGCCGACATTGCCAGGACTTCAAGATTGTCTGCTTCTATGCAGATGGCAAGCGAGACAGGGTAAAGAAGTGAATTTTCACATCGCAATAGCATCTGGCAACAACTAATCCGTGTCCTAGGCAGTTTGGCAGCATGACTGAGAAAGTAGCCGACTACGAAAAGTTACTAAAAGATTTGACAACAAGAGTTTCAGAAGAGGACGCCCAACTCATAAAGGCATTACTAGACAAGGTATGTTTTGTCATATCTGAGGCGAACAGCCCACTAATCTAGACAGGCTACACAACCCGAATTGGACGAGATCCTTGCCGAGAACGCCCCCGCTCCGTCCATCGAGGTCGATGGAGAGACTGAACCTTCTAGCAGGGGCGCTGAATCCGAAGCTTCAGGTGGAGCTGGGTCGACTGGCGCATTGGATAGAACCGATGAAGATTTTACTAGAGAAGGCGCCAAAGCCACTGGTTTTATCGGCAAGAACTCTGAAGTGACATGGATACAGCGAGTGAGACAAGAGAATAAGTTTGGCGACCCGCCGCCGCCAGATGCAGACGAAGAGACAAAGCGAATGTACAACATTTCCACGTCCTCATTACGACCCAAGCGGAAACCCGAAGACAATGCGGCAACGGTGCCACTTGCCGAAGCCACAGAGGGTTTCAGCATCAAGGATTCCAGCTACCATCTTGACGACCTGGACATTGGTACGATCGACACGATCGACCCGTACGAACTTCCTCTTAGAGATCACGCTCAGACTATGTTCGATACCTACATGCAGCGAGT
Organism: Erythroxylum suave; assembly: GCA_027563595.1. NCBI lineage: Eukaryota > Viridiplantae > Streptophyta > Magnoliopsida > Malpighiales > Erythroxylaceae > Erythroxylum > Erythroxylum suave. The sequence continues at coordinate 18,918 of JAOSBN010140984.1, read as the reverse complement.
GCACCCAACCTTCCCTATTGTGGGCCAGGTCAACCTGTCAGCTCAGTTTCAGAGATACATAGCTAATCCCGCCGCTCAGCAACCTCCCGACAAATGGCTCGCAATTGTTAACATGATGTTTGCCATCAGTGCTAAATACTCGCATTTGGTCCAGGCTGAGTGGAAGGGGGATGAACGAGACCACCTGATTTACTTTAACAGAGCCCGCTTGCTTGCTGTCACTCAAGACACTCTCTTTGATCACCCGGATCTTCAATTGATACAAGTGTTGGGCTTGATGGCTTTCTATCTAATGTCTACGAGCCAAATTAATAGGTGAGTCAAGCGGTGTCCTATCAAGGGAGTGGCTAATCCGAATAGAGCTTGGACGCTATGTGGCACAGTCGTTCGACACGCAGTGGCAATGGGTCTAAACATGCGAAATGACAGTGCTAACCTCAAAGACTCGCTGAAAGAGATAAGGTACCGTCTATGGTGGTCGTTGTATGCTCTAGAACATCGCCTTTGTAGCGTCACCGGACGAGTCAATTGCATCCTGGACGATCACTATACCACCCCCTTACCAGTGCCCATTGATGAAGACAAATTTGATAGCGAAGAATGCCGGAAAATGTTGAGCAGAGAGAGTCAACAGGGTGAACGAGCTCCATCATCAAACTCACACTCGCCGAGTATCGGAAGTTCATCTGCCCAACTGGAACAGTCCCGATCATCAGGCAAATCGGATCAATCGCGGTCACCGTCGTCAGCGCTTCAGGTTCCAAACGCAGATCTCGACTGGGCCAGAGACGTGCAGCCATGTTCATCATTGTACTTCTTGCACCTGATCCAGCTCACACGCCTCACGCAAAATGTGTTTCATCATTTGTACAATCCAGCATCAATTGAGCGAAGTTGGTCGTACATTCAGTCACAGATCAAACAGTTGAATGATCAACTGGACATTTGGTATCGCAAATTGCCGGTAATGCTGGATTTTCGGCGCAAGCAAAGGGATCGAGAATTCTACGAGTTTCGGCTTAACCTTGGCTTCTTTTACTATGGCACCAAGCAAATGGTGCACCGCCCATGCCTCTGCAGATTAGATCGAACACTGCCAAATCAGTCATCCAAGTCTCGCGAATTCAACCGGAATTCTGCAACGAGCTGCGTTGAAGCTGCACAAGACATGTTGCGTCTGATACCAGACGAACCGAATGCGGTTGGTTTGATTCGAGTCGGTCCATGGTGGAGCATTTTGCCATATTTGGTCCAATCCACATCCGTTTTGATGCTTGAGATATCTTTCCGAGCTCAACACATGCCAGAGGAGGCCGACTCAGTTCTTGAGTCTTGTAAGAAGGCGATTCGATGGTTGCACGCTCTGGGCGAGGAGAACCTTTCCGCAAAACGCGCATGGCACTTGTGTAACTCTATGTTGCATGAAGCTGCTGTGAAGATTGGCAGGGATGTCACTGATCTTCCAGATCTGCCTCCAGGTGGAGGGAGCACATCGTCGTCGCAAGCGACTACAAACATGTCAGGGATATCACAGGCACCGAACATGTCTAACCATTTCGCGCCTACGAACATGAACAATTCGATCTACGAAACGGGATCATCGATGCCCCCATATGCCGCATTTGCTGGATACGACCAAATGATGCAATACGACCAGTATTTCCCAGTCTCAGACCATATGCACGTTTCAATGCCAGGAATGCCAGAAAATCAGTACTCGACTGCAAACCCATCTGAAGCCGAAATCGAGTTCATGACAAGTGCGTACCATAACGATCAAGGGGAGCATCAGCAAGGCCGCGGTTCCGAAGGTACTATGGGCATGCCTGGCTCCGGATCTGGATACATATCTTAGCCGTCTGGTGACAAGCCTGAGGAATTTTCGTGGCTATTGGATAAAGGAAATCTCCGCATCGTTCGTGATGCGGAAGACGCAAGATCCACGTTCAAGCGCTTGGTGTTACTAAGGTGTCGAAGAATCCGGCGAGCATTCCATCGGCCTCGCCATACTGGTAGCATTCCTGGCGCGTTCGCGTCACGGAAAAGCACCGCGTGTCGTGTATACTACATAGTAATTCCGACACTAACGATTGATGATGATACGTCTCCTGCAAAATTGATTCTTCCATTTTTCTCACCCTCTGACGAACGTTTCGGTGCTTGTCATTGACCCTCTTGCGGCCGAAAGACGCAGTCAAGTCCACAAGTAGCATCATCAGATCAGGTATTGCGGGCCACTGCTTACGCGTTTGTGATCGAAATGCTGATCGAGTACAGGACCATGTTGCGAGATGTCTTCTTCTCCGCCGTTTTCCTCGAGTCTGTCATATTATCGAATCTCATCGCTGTTCGTGCCGTTCGCCTCCACCTCCCCAGAGCCGAAAGGGATCTCGTGCGGAAAGATCTGGAGCCGTATCGGACGACGGCGTTGGCGGGTGAGGACAGTGAGTTCGATGCTGAATCTGGTGGTGTCACGTCTCACAACCTTGATTTGGTGTCGGTGACGTGGGCGGCATTGTCCGTGGCGTCACCGTCAACCGTGATTAAGGATGGGGTGCCGGTGTATGTGTTTCCTGAAATCGAGACGAGTACTCCTGTGGCTACGATCTGTCCTGGAGATGGGTTGGCGGTGTTGGTGAACTTGACTGCAGGTGCATTCACTGGACACGGATCGACAAGAGACGACGTCAGTGAGGGTGCCGCCTCGGCGCAAGGCCGATCTCATGCTTCGATGTTGGATTTGCAAGAGGCGTATATGACTCTGGGCCGAGGATTTTGTGGGACGGTGTACGCGCCGAGGACGACCGCGGTGTGCAGCACAGCTGTGAAGATGGTTGGGCTTCCGCCGGCGGAAGTGACTGACTGTAATCAATGGTTGACCTTCTCCTCAGCAACTGGGGTTGTCTCTCCTTCGATGAGTGGAGGTTTACGAGAGACGACGGCAACAGGAGTACCCACCGCTAACACAGTTTACTATGTGGCCCACTGGTGGGATCTTGTTTCGAACGACGTGCCTTCGGTCGTTCGGGTCGAGAATTGTCTGCCAAACCATATCGGAGACGCTTGCACGGCGAGCACTGAAAGGTGGAAAGTCAGCAGCGTGAACAGCTTAAGGATTATAACGACCACAGTGTCATATCAGGGTGTGAGTATACTATATCAACATCATAATATTGTGGTAGGAGATCTGACCATCTCGCAGCCCCTTCTGGTCATCCTGAATTCTCGCACTTCAAACACGACAATCTCAGTCAGTTCAACAACCGTCATGACGCAGACGGTGGCTTTGCCGACCATGTTGAGACATAGATTGACCGATACAGATGAACGAGTTGCACCGTCGACAAGCAATTCAGGGAATGGCCAAACGATTACCGTATCGATCTTGGTGCCGACGACACGGACGTGGTATCTGGAGAGCGTTATGAGGAGCACGACAAAACTGACCAGCACACCAGCTGTCACATCTGTAGTCAGCTCGTGATGAGCATGTTGTGAGATAAACGTGGGTAGCTTATGAAGACGAAGGAGTAAGGTCGGAAATGCAGACCCGGTGGTTGCACTTCAGTCGCGGCCATGGATCTAGCGCCCGCGATAGCGCCCACAGCTTACGCACTTGACAAGGCTGTGGGATTCGCGCTTCTCCTATCTCTCAACGTCTGGACATCTTGGACTTCTCTCCATCATTCCATCCGCCGTGACCAACTATCTGAGAGGCACGCAATTCAGAGCATCGGACTCGACACTATCCATGGTGGTCACGAACACGTTTGGGCTCCGCACAGCCGCTGTGCTTGATACCTGCCCGCCAGCATGATGGCATGCCAATCGACTCCTACCTACCCCGCAACACACATCCGTGCGATGTGGACTAAGCCAGAAGGCGGAGTTCGTGTTGAGTTTTATTTGTCGAGTGACGGGGCCAAGTCAGCACAACGACTGGCAGGCGACTGAGACCAAGTACGCCTCGTTCCGTGGTTAAGAAGATCAGCCGCGTTGAGACTGCAGGCGATTGCGTTTGGTGTGGGTGATCCGCCCATCGGACGTATGAAAGGCCCTCTGTCATGCCGCCTCGGGTGCGCCCTTGAGCGTGGGCATTACGAATGCAACCTCAGTCAGGCGGTATGTTCTTGAGACTCGTCAACACGAACTTTCTGAGAGGCGTATGCGTACAGAGTCCGCATCGTCACACCTCCAAGAAGTTGGCATCTAACGTTCCGAGGTGGCGCAGCAGCGTTTGTTGCTCATCTGGACACGTCCTTCCTTGCTTTACTCAGCCTGACGTGCCTGTTGCCAAAAGCTTCAGTGACTTCGTCCAATCATGAGTACTTGGCTATTCCTGCATCGTCTTGGTCCGAGGCAATCTTGATGGCAGTGTCTCTGGGCAGCTGCAGCCAACATTGTGTGAGGCTGATCGGTAACACAACTTCTTTTCGCTTGTGCTTTAGCCTGCAATCCATCGTGCTTCGCAGGAAGTCCTGATACAATTCACAATCACCGCTTCTTTTCTACTGAAGCGTGCTTGTCCGTGTTGGCAGTGAAACGCTTGTTCGCAATGGTGCAGCCTGACCCTTATGTGATAACGACCGAGCAGTCTGTTCCGCACTCTTCGATCCTCCCAGAAAATGACGCAGTCTCCTCGAACAAAAACGGTGGGAGAAGGGAGAGTCAAGCACGAGACAAGACAAGACTGAAGTCCGTCTACATCTTCTATAAGCTTAAGCTCCGGAATACTAACTTAGCGATAGGCGCGTTCTGCCAGCATGGCAAATTCTTGTACGTCCTCGACGATTCTTCAACCACAAAGCTGTTCATGCTGAGAGAGACATAGATGATCGCGATTGGTGGTGTCATAGGAGTAACAATCTTTTCAACGGACGGAGAGATTATTCACACTGCAGGTCCTGCCGGCCTTCTCGTGGCCATGTGTTTCGTCTCCATCACCACGATATGTGTCATGGAGTGCATCGCAGAGATGGTTGTTCTGTGGCCAGTGTCAAATGCGATGATTGAGTTTGTCAAGGTCTTCGTGGACCGCGACCTTGCGATTGTGATAGGCATTGCATACTGGTGGGTCTATTCGAATAACCACATCTGCTATTGACACGGTTTCACACAGGTATACCATGTCGTCAGTTTTTGCTTTGCTGATTGTTGCGGCTTCCGACTTCGCATCCTTCTGGCTAACAGACGAGACATGGCGCATCATTCTGTTCTTTGCTGTTATACCGTTCTGCCTGTTGGTGTTCAACTGTGTGGGTGTCTGGGTAAGTTCAATGCAATCGCACTTTCACAGAAACTCACTTTCAGTAGCTCTATGGGTGGATAGAGGGCATAGGGGGCATCGTGAAGCTTGTCTTGGTAGCAGTGGGCATCGTGTTCATGATCGTTGCCGCACCAAGAGGTAAGTCAATCGAATTTTCACTGACGAAATTCAGCTAATTCAAAGATGCAGTTGGCAATAAAAGTAAGTGGAGTTACACGGTATGCGTGCCGTGCTCATGCTTTCCTAGACATCGACGCAGGCTTCCATCATAACGCCGATGAGGCCACGAGCGATTTTACTGCTGTCTGGTCAGTAAGTTGTTTAGTTTGTAATGAGCAGCACTTACATGTGAATCAGTATTTGTATCCCTCTCCTAGCATATGGATTCATCGGCACCGAGATTGTGTCCGTTACTGCCTTCGAGGCCAAAGATCGAAAATCTCTCCGATTTCCCGTGAGATGGGTAGCATACATCATATGCTCTCTGTACCTGGCTAGTGCTGTTCTAGAGATGGTTGTCATTGGCTACGACAACTGTAATCTTCCGGATTTGAATGGCAATTGGACGATCGAGGCCTGCCCCGATCGTTACGAAAAACGTCAAGCGACTGAAGGCGACACCTTGCAGAAGAGATACATGGCAGGGCCACCATGGAATTCGATCGTTGTTCTTGCCGCATTGGACTACGGGAGCAAACCGCTTGGCTGGTTCTTCAATGCTAGTGTGATCTATTTTTGCCTGAGTGCTGCAAACACAGCACTCTATGTGGCATCACGAACGCTCTTTGGGCTGACGAGGGGAATAAACCGCATGAACTCGCCACCCACTTATCTCAAACCTCTTAGGTACTTTGGAATGACTAGTCCCCGGATACAAGTCCCTCACTTCGCACTGATATTCTCTGCGATTGCTTTCTTCTGGCTACCCTATCTCCGTTTGCAGAAGAATTATTCGGCGTCTGAAGTAGGTGAATCGTCACAGAACGTTAGATCCTATTGGCTAATGCGGTATCAGGTCATTGTCGTTATGAGTACAACGGGTTCGATTGGTGGTGTGACGGTGTGGCTATCACAGTGCATAGCGTACATCCGCTATTACCACTGGTTTCATAATCTGAAGAGAATGGGCATCCTGCCGGGCGAATACAATCGATGGGATCCGCAACCAGACATGTACGATTGGCACAAACACAGGACTCTGATGGCTTCCCTGCGAACTTTACCCGCATGGATTGGTCTCGTATGTTGCTTCCTCATTGTGTTCGTGTTCAGCTCAGCAACATTTTGGAATGGCGACATCACTTTCACCAGAGTCGCTACCGCATACGCCGGAGTAAGTCCTGTTTCCTCTCGACATCGAAGAGCATTGCTAACTGAGGTCAACAGCCAGTGATTTTGCTGGGAATTCTTATCGTCCTGAAATTGTGGAAACGCAGACTTTGGGTCAGACTGCCGTTAACGCCCCAGGCATTGTCCGAGGTGACGAGTTATCTCGAGCAAAACTCTGGGATTCCTCTGGTTCCTCTAGCTCCAATTGAAATGGTACGTTTCGGTGTATAGATGTGCAGCAACAGTTGGGGACTGTGTAGATAGCATAATTAGTGGGTAAGACAGGCGCCCCGTGGCGTTTGTTCTTAGGCTTGGGCTGTTTGATGTCACTGCCTAATTAGTCACCTAAAGGGTACATAAGGGTCTCTAGCCACCTCTGGGTGATCACATCTCTTCTTCGACTGAGCTCCGCTGCTTCAGCGTCCCGTACAGCTTCACAAAGTTTCTAGGTTCCGATTTTTAACAAATCTAAGCTGTAGCACCGTGCGGAATGGCTTGCATATGCCGCGAATCGTCCGACACAGCCACAAGAAAGGCAGTATCGCCTGCAGGGCAAGCCTCGAAGTGGGCATTCTTTGACCGCGAGCCTCAGCCGTCCCTAACTTTACCCTCATCGCAGCATCTCAATGTTCAAGGCCGCATATATACGTGCGCGTAACCGACGTCCTGCACATCCGTCGCACTCTCATTACGCCGTCATGGTCTGAGAAACAAAACTCTTACGTGGTCGCTCCGAGAATTTGAGGCAGTCCCAGTCATCGAGAAAATGACAAACCATAACTGCCCAGATCTGCCGCAACTCAGTAACGTACTTATCTTTGAACATTCATAAACCATGGCGAACCGACCGTTGGCCTGGGTGCCTGAGCTTCGCAGTCTCATTGTGGGTGCCATGCTACGCAACACCTTGTTTGATCCCGACGACCAGGATTTCATAACCTACGACAATCTGGTCGAAGTATGGGAGAAACGCACGCTTGGAGACCCACCAACTTCGGCACTGGAGCTTTTTCGCAGAGACGTCACATGCTTTCCGGCCAGTCAACTACACTACCCTCTGCAGCGGTGGCTCAGAGCAGTCTCGATCCTCATCTACATACGCTACGAACGCTGGGTCGACTTTCTCGAACAGTGTGGTGGATGTCAGTGGCAGAGGGCCTTTCCCCCAGATGCTAATTTCAGTGATGACTTCCTACCGTTCACAAAGAACGAAATCTCCCATCATTTGTTTCCAAGCACCACTGGAGAACATGGCGCTGCACCAAGAGATTTCTACAAAACACAATTTGCATTTGTGCCCGTCATTCTGGAACAAGATCGCCTGCTCGAATTCGAGGACAAGAACTATCGTTTGCCATTGAAAAAAGAAGGCGAGGTGAACGAGACTGGGTCTTACGGCAATGTGACGAAGGTCAGGATAGCCAGGAAACATTATCGTTACCGTGCAAAGCACTTGGCCAATCCAACACTGAACGAAGATGTAAGTTAGAGACTTCCTTTGAGTGTCATTGCTGATGAATTGCCGTGGCACAGGAATTTGATGCCGCAAGAAAAGAATTCGATGTTGATTACAATTTCGCTCAGGAACATCGAAATCTTCAGATCCTTCGATCAAATCACTTTGATGACGATGTGAGAATCATGCAATCGTTCACAAGTGTCATGATTGGAACAAAGTACAATCTTTTCTTTCTGTGGGCAGACCTTGACCTTGACCGATTCATCCATGGTGATTATCTGCATCGGAACCAACAGGTCTCAATCACACCAGCCGCTCTTGTCAGTGAGCTGCGACAATTGCTCAACGCGTTGCAATTTCTCCACGAGTCCGTCCGTTTCGAGGGGCGTACAGTCGCTTTTTGCCATCTTGATCTGAAACCCAACAACATCCTGATTGTCAGACCAGAAGCTATGCGCGAGTTTCCTGTAGGTATATGGAAGATCACCGATTTTGGCATTTCCGGCGTCGAACGTCGAGCGGACAATGAAGCCCAGCTTGTTTCAGCTCGAGAACTCTATGTACGGACGAATTGTACGAGCACAAACAAGGGAATGAGTATAGAATTAGAGAGGTTTCCGGGTCATTTTCAACCTCCAGAGGCCGAGAAGCAGATTGCTGAATGGTTGCAACGGGAAGGCAAAAGCACACCCGGAGTCAAGAGTGACATCTGGTCTGGCGGTTGCATCATATTGAGTGTGCTTGCATTTAGTGTTGGTGGACCACAGTGTGTCGAGCATCTAGACGCTTTGCGCAAAGCAGGCGGCTTGTGTCCGGATGGGCAACTGCGCGCCGGTCGTTTCTATCGCAAGGACTTAAATGGCTTCCTTCAGGTTACACCCGACGTACGGAAATGGTTTGAGGAGATGGCATCATTCAAAGGAGGATGGCTGAAAGGTATTTGGAACATTGTCGCGGAAAACATGCTGAAGATCTATCCGCAGGATCGGGGAAAGGCCGCATTCGTAGCAGGTGGCCTCAGAACCTTCGAACATCAGTGTCCCCGAAAGAACATGTGGACCGAGTCATGGGCAAGTAAACCACAGGGTTTGCCAGCTTATCCTCCCGCACAGACTGCATCCCCTATCCAACGGCGACCACTAACGAGAGAACAACACTCGGCGCGATCAGTACCCAGTTCTAGCAGGCTATCAATGCCTACTCCCAATACTGGAGCTGGCCCACTTGGATTTGAGCGACAGTCAACTCTCACTACTGCCCGCCATGCAGGTTCCAACATTGCGCACGACCTTATGGGTACGATCAACGAGACGATAGAGAATCAAGGGACAAGCTTGGAAGGCCCTGTGACACCAGGACCCATATCCCTGCAAGGTGTCAGCCATGACCCACCGGTGGGAACAAGTTCCGCGACTGGGACAAGCTCCGCAACCAGAAATTCAGAGCTGTCAGACTCAGGCTTATCCAACCAACAACCTCCCGTATTCGAGCTGAACCAACCGATTGAACTTGAAGTAGGATCGGCAACGCTGGTCAAGGTTTCAGCGGATGGTTCGAGCATTCTGTACCGGAATGCAGATCATGCAAAAGCATTCATACTCACAGCGGAGGACGGACCTGCCACATTCTCCTCGGAGAAGGTTCGATATTACCCACGAAGGGGAAAACAGTCATGGGACGAGGCTCGTATCTCAGGTCAATACGTTGCTCTTCGGACGAATATCGCCAAGCGAGACGATCATGGACAGGTACGTCTGACAATGAAGATGAGGTCCATTCGAACTGACTTGGAAAGATTCACGTCAACGTTCTAGAGAGTAGAAATCCTCCAAGTTCAGTCCTTTGGACTAGCAAAGTCTACAATCAGCAAGTGATTGCTATGGACGTGTCAATGTGTGGCTATGTTGCTTTCCGGTACCAGAAGGGAGTCTCTGTTTTCGATGATAAGTAAGAACGCCTTCCCCGTCATCACGCTGAAAGGAGCTGAATGTTGTGGCCAGAGGTACCTCCCAAGATATCGTGTCACGTACGGCATCATCAGTCTTGAAGGACGGGATCAAGGACTTCGCTTTCGACCGTACTGGACACATCATGACAGCTGTCTCGCTCAAGCACTGGATCTCATGTCATCTAACCGATAGGTCCTGCACTGTGTCAGCTGAGCATCAATTTGTAAACCCCCTTACTCAACAGGCGCACACACACTAATACAGTGCAGTTTCGAGGCGAACACGGAGGATTCAATCCATCCATCGTACCGCTGAACAACGTCGTCGGATTCATTCTGCACGACATAAGTGCACCAGGACGCTGCACTTTGATCTCACGCAATGTAGACAGTCAATCCACATACCGAAGTAACGACTTTCAGCTTGAGGGGCAACCTTGTGCTCTTACCGTCACGCCAGACAACAATAGACTAGTGTACGTCACTGTTGAGCAACATCTTCGTCGAATATTGTCCAACTCAAGATACGAGTACATTCTACGAAGTCGAGCCATTGAGGTGGGTGCACACCTACCTGTCAGCTCCAAAGATACGTCGCATGGTCGCGTGTTCGGTGAGGAAAAGCGAATCCAGATCAGTATTGCGACCGTCAGCACTTCCACGGGTTGGGCAGTCTTGATAGCAAGGGTCAGTGGCAAAGTGGAATGCTTCGCCCTCGAGTGAATCCGCTAGACGCTGATGTATTGCTCTTGTGCACGTAGACCGTGATGGATCGGTGGCTGTTGAGAGTAAAATCCAGGCTCATGAATCATAGATGAGTAGCACGGAAGTTGACCACATGTCAGGTGATACGACTGGTATAGACTTTAAATGGTCAGTAAAGACGAAACAGTCATTGGATAGGCGACCCGGGGTTGCGTGTGTCTGCCTGACATGGCATGACTAGTAGCAACTTGCCGTGTCAACCCGTCTTGCCTTGCGGGCTTTCGAACTTTAGCCCATGCATAAAGAAGCGGAGTCAATCCTGCCCGACTTGTCTCTATTCTCTGCAGATTCTCCTCGGCAGCTTAAGAGACCTTCAGGAAGGATCCACGGCTGATTCTGCCTCTCACAACGTAACATCAGCTAGCGAACTCTGATGCACACCGATTCACATCGAGGATACAGCTGTATACCTGGGTAAAACACAATCTGCTCATGGCTGAGTGGTTCCAAACAGTACTGTCGCCGGAAGACAGGCGATACATTGACGAGAACGAATTGTTGCGAAAGCTGAAGCAAAGGTTCCCCGAGGTGAATTCAATCGAGGACTTCAAGCTAAAGGTACGATGTTGCTGTCGATCTACCATGCGAGATGCTGATCTAAACAGAAGGTGAACCGGCGTTGGGTCTTCGTCACGCCTCGAGAAATACCCAAGATAGATCTTCTGTGAGTCGAGTTTCACGAGAGATCATCGCCCAGCCACTGACATAATCCAGTCTGCTTTTGAGACCGGTAAGGAGGACTGTGACGGCGTGACTTAGCGACGTCCTCTAGTCACAGCTTTGGTGTAGCACTCAGGAGCTCACGCTACGCATATCTCTCGACACATGGAGTCCGAGGAGTCTGTATTATATGATAGCAGGGTAAGGGGATGTCAGGACGATCTAAAATGTGAAGTACTAGTATGCTATCTACGCGATGGAGTTCTTAGTTTCGGCAACGGCCCCACAGGACAAGCGCTCCTTCCGGCTACGTAGCACATAATGACTGCTGGTTTTTTCTACAATACACCATCTCTACAAGGTATGCATTTCCTGCCGGGCGACTTTGCGTAAATTGTCAAACCGCATGGCCGCATGAAGGATCCGAGGGTGCTACACATGAAACTTGGAAATGCTCCTCCCCCGCGAATCCAGCAGTAGGTCCGATTGGATGCCCGACGTACTATGGCAAAATGTCCCGAAGTCTGCCTGGGCCGTGATCCGGGGGCAGTGCTAAGGCACACACGCTCTCATCGCCAGCCGCACTTTAGGCATGTTTAGAGAACGATATAGCTTGCCATGTCGCAGCCTCGAGCATCCAGAACACTTCTTTGAAAACATTGAGATTCATTCCCGATGACTATACAGATGCAACCGCTTGTACCTGCCTCAGCCGGTGCCCCGGCCTACAACATCCTCGGCAGCAATGAGCAGAGTGTTGCTGTGGAGTTGAAAAGGCTACCTAAAGGTGCTTTGGTCGAAGATGACCAGTCTGCTTATTTCCAAGCGTCGCATTACGATGGTGAGTTATCAATCGTTGGCAACTGGACTTACATTGTTAAGAGTATTTAGCTACAACACAGAGGTTCGTAACCTCGCAAAGGCGTCATGCCATCACTACTCTGGGAGCGTGGCTCAACAGTACGGCAGGATCTCGAGTCAGGTTCTTGTAGGGTGCTTGCGCTTTTCAGTATGTAAAGGGCAGTCGCTGACGATATCATACTAGATCTATACCGCAGCAATTCTCAAAAAGCCCACTACCGTTCACCAAAACAGCTTTGCAGCTTCTTGTCTTGAATTTGCGATTGAACATGAGCTTCCTGTCCGTTGTGGCAGCTTTTGGGGACAAGCCTCGAATCTCAGAGTCTGGTTATGATTGTTTTGATTCTATCGAGAGCCCAGATGGATCGTACGGTGAGCAATAGACAGAATTCCCTCAAATGTCTCTGGCTCACGTCGAACTCAGCCTACTGCTATCTGCATCGATTTGTCGATCGCGACAATGAAGACGACGACTATCAATTCCGTCAGATTGGAACGTGTCACAATTACGACAAGCGGTCTAACACACATACGTTCATCTTTCTGCAGCCCCATGAGGATAGCAGTTTTGACGACCGGCTGCGTCTAGCTTGCAGTAACCCTGAAAGTATAGCTGAGATAGTGTCTGATCCTTTTCGAGTCCATGAAATCCTCTTTGAGACATACTTCCACAACTGGAGATGGTATGTCAAGGAAGTAGCCGATGAATTCCAGGAAGGCGTAAGTCTTGGTTCTCTAGACCTCACAAGTCCTACTCCACAGATCGATACATACTGACGCCCTTCTTCAGTCTGACAGGATTTTCACCGCCGACATCCACAAAGCCGCCTTTAGCATCACCTTCGAAGTCTTGCAAACATGGCGCGACCTCGCTGACCGCGTTATGCCCCTAACCGCATATTTCTCCGCCGAAAAACGCATCCGGATTGGCCTCCACTCGATCCCATCACGACCAACAGTCCAAGCCCTAAACCGCCAAACGAACCAACTCCACGCTCTAAACACGAGCACGTCCACCCTCAACACGCGCATCGAGAACATCATCTCCCTTCTCAGCAACACCATCGACATCCGCAACCAGATGGACTCAGCTTCACTCAATGGCCACCTCTACGACCTGACCAAGGACACGGTCGACGACTCCGCCTCGGTCCGCATCATCACCTTCATGACTCTACTGTACCTTCCCGCCTCGTTTGTTGGGACCTTGTTCGGCATGAACCTTTTCGTCTTCGACCAGACAACCCGCCAAATCGTCATCGGGAGGGATTTTTGGCTGTATATTGTGATATTCGTGCCGTTGACTTTGGTTACCTTGACAGGCGCTTGGTGGAGTAAAAGACTAAATGACCAGAAGAGAAAGAAGAGGAAGGGGATCGGTAATGCGGTCGTGTTAGGGGTGAGGTAGAGAAAACGTGGGAAAGTGGATTTCGTGAATGATTGGTGAGATGGCGCGGGATAAATGGGTCTGGAACCTGTTGGCGTAGGAGGTTTAAGAGTTTTGACCTGATGTTACTTGTGATCGCTACTCTCCTACTTATGTAGTACCTTACGAAGATATGATCAGATGAACTTTTTTCTCTCTACTACTTCGACGTTCAGATTGACAAATTCGATCTGCTTCAGTGTACTCGCATGTGACTGATTAGCCAGGAAAGAGAGACGCGACAGCAGGACCGATACACGATGAACCAACCATCGACATTTACCAATGAACTTCAGACTACATGTCATGATGAGAGATACAGCCAAAGCATCCTTCGCGTCGAGGTGCCCCGTCAAATTCGGTTGGTGCTTGTGTGCCAGTCCACCCCTGAGCTTTCGGCATTGATCGCTGGCTTCGTTACGCTTGTGCATGTCCTGGTGTGGATTCGCGTCTGAGCAGTGCTGTGATCTCCTGAGATGGGTTAATGCGAGTTGATGGTGCACTAGGAGTTCTAGTAGGTTGATGGGATCGGTTGTGTATGTGATTTGAGCTCTAGAATCGATGTTTGTTTCTGTGGTGACTTGAACGGCTTGCAGCTAATGCTGCTGCTCCCTGTCGGACGCCGTGTGTTATGGCATTGATGTTGATCGAACAGCGTTGAGGACAACTCTCCGTAAGACGTAAGCGTACCTCCCATTTCCTTCCTTCACCCACCGTGTCACAGAGAGCTCGCCCGACTCCACGCGCGAGAGAACTTCTCTTTCAAAACCTGTCCCGAAACATCGTTGCTCGAATCCAGCAATTGTAGCGCCGTCGCTCCGGCTACGACACCCGCGCCAGAGACGCCCGTAGCGACGATGCCGGCAACGGCAGCTCCGCCCATTGCAGCGCTTTGGCACCATGCGAACACGCTTCCGGCTTGCACGGCGCCTATTCCCGCCTGCCAGGCTGCTGCGGCCGAGCCGGCGACCGGGCCGATGGCACTGAAGCCAACGGCTCCCAGGACAGGGATAGCCACGCCGGCGGCGATGGCGGTAAGCGTGCCGACGGCTTGCAAGGTGCAACGGATTGGGTGATTCTGAATTTGTTGGCCTAGTTGTTGGAACAAGGTGCCTGTAGGACAGAGGTGGTCAGTTTGTTGCTGCATCTTATTCAAGGGGGTTGGTAAGTTTGGCCTCCGCTAGGATGGACATACCGTGTAGCTCAGATTGAAATTCGGGACACCAACAGCAGAGGATGCTCGTGGCTGCTTCCATATCCCATACGTCGCCTGGGAATTTCCCGTCATTGTAGAGGGATTGGACCTTTGTTGCTCCTTTTCTGTGGAATAGTCTTTTGAAGGCGTTGGCCTCATAGAGCAGGCATCCGATTGCGAAAAGTTCTTGACGGTGGATCTTGTCTCGGCCAGTCAGGCGATCAGAGATTGCTGCTGGAAGTTGATAGCGTGCAGGATATCTCCTCTCATCTGTGTATGCTGCTTGCGGGGCTAGGTTGTTCTCTGCCGCATTTGTCACTGAACCATCCATGTAAAGAATGAAGTCCCAATCACGAATGTTTCCTGTTCTGTGAGAATCTGCCTGACTGCAGAAGGTCTCGAGGATTGACTTGGTCCATTGAAGGCGAGTCTCAGGACCGATGTTGTGTTGATCATAAATTGAGAGAGGTCTTGTAGAGCTGTAAGCAGAGTCCTTCAACCGAATGCGGCAGAGTGCGACTCGGGATGCCATTTTACTCTAGACTATCGCCTGAATTGTCAGTGGGCCGGTAACAGTGTTGAAAAGAATGGAGTACTTTGAATCCTCAAGGTATGTTAAACCAGTTTTCAAGAAGTGGGAGTGTTTGCGAAGGCTTAGCTTCACGCATGCTCATCGATCGGTGGTAGTGCAGGAAACACTCGATGAGAGATCTCAGGCGGACACCTGGCGGCAAGATGGTAGATATCAGACGCCTCCAACAAAGCATTTAGTGGTTGGATCCTGGCTCACTCCACGACATCTAGAGAGTCGCCGTGGTGATGCATCAACCTTCTGAGACCCTCCAACCGTTGTGGAGGCCGCCTGGGTCTGATTAGAGAATGCTTTGAAATTGCCTGACATTCATCTCGCATCAAGCATTAGCCTAAATGTTGCCACCTTCTTGTTAGACTGTAGAAAAAGATTGTCCATCAAAAGATCGAAGTCTTGGAAGTCAGGTTGTCTTGGAGCTTCTTGTCGATTTTGTCCAAGTTTACGCCTTGAACAGCGATTTCTGTGTAATTGTCCCTGAAAATGCCCAATCTTCTCCGACTCTCCAGATGCCCGGGAACCTCCCGATAACAGTATGCTCGAATGGCGACGGTCATTACTTAACTGTGCCGCATACACCGCGTGATGGCGTTGTCTAACGTTTATCGTGTTAGTGCATTGAACAGCGAGGCTGACTCAACTGTCGTCAGCCTCAGTGGATCCTTTCCATTCATGCAAAAGGTTTGCCTCCAATGTTATTCCGCTCATCGATCTAGAATTACCTTGTATCGCTAATGCAGCCTTTGCACCTGCTACAATGAGCTGTGGTTCCTTGGTTCCAAGACATCGAACAGCATTGTCAGTGGAGAGAATAGCAAAAGCTGAGCACACATGTTCTCTGCATTTCTCTCCTCTACCAGAATGGAGTACAACCTCTTTCGACGTGTACTCCATGGGCTGAACTGGTAGGGTCTAGCTCCACAACTATGACTTACTTCATAACAGGCGTCAATCGATGTCTAGTAAGAGACAACCGAAAGTTGTGGTGGAATGATCATGGCGGTCAACCTTACGTCACTCGCCAAGTCGAGGCTGTCTCCAGGTTTGTTGTGCTAATATCTAGAGGTTCCCCTGACTCTTCACATTCCAACATCGCTCTGCTATTGCAACTATTGATGGACGGCACCTGTGAAGAGTATCCACAGACACTGTGTCCTTTACATCAAATGCAAAAGGCTGGCATCTCCTCTTTGCAGCAGTCGTGGTTGGACCGGACCATGCCAGACACTTAGTGCTGCCACTGTCTCAAGATAGACAAGTGCTCATTAGGCCAGTCTCCTAAACTTCACGTCAAAACAAGTCGGTGATCATGAAGTATTAGTAGGTCTCTGAGGATGTTGATGACTATTCCGTAGGGCTCGGCCCTTATCACACCTATTCCAACAGGCAGTCGTCTCACCATGGGTTATTGGCAGACACATGCCTGAAACTATAAAGCTGTCAACCTTTACCTTCAACGATGACTTCTGGTTGCATTGCTCTATTCGCGGCCAGACAGCTCATCATTGCCAAGTAGAAAGGTAAAGGCTGCCGACGAGTGGATTGGATGGGACGGCACAGGTGGAGAGAGGGGAACACTGTCTACATTCCCGTGCATGGTATGGGGATGACCTTATCATTGCCACTCTCATTACAATCGCTGCCATTGCCTTGGTATCTTGCAACCACAACGTCTACTCGACCTTCCTTGTCCAAAACATCCATCTGACCATGGATGCATCCGTCGATAGGGAACGACAACAATGGCCAGGATCACCATACTTTCTCCCCTGTGACGACGAAGAATCATACCGGTAATGCTATCATGTCCCCGATCTCTGCCACCACCATCTTCCTAACCCATTGCCAACCATCAGACTCACCCTTCAACATGAGCATATTATACAGACATTGTCAGGATTACTCCTCATCCCTTCCTCCTACATCACCACCACACTCAGCCAACCCTCTGCCAACATACTGGATGTTGGGACCGGCAACGGCGTGTGGATCAGCGCCTTCCACGCCCAACTCTCTCCGCACCCATCACTCACAGGCATCGACATCACACCCAAAATGTTTCCGACCGCTTACCCAGATAATGTAGCATTCGAGGTCGGCTCTGTTGTTGCTCTACCATCCCATTGGAGCGACCGATTTGATCTAGTGCACCAGCGCATGCTTCTCGCGGGTCTGACGGTGAAGCAGTGGCCAATCGCGGTGCGGGAGGATTACCGGGTCACTAAACCAGGTGGTCTATTGCAGCTTGTCGAGGCGGATTTGCGGAACATGATTGTCGGGTCTGAGACGGGGAGGTTGTTAGGCGCATTGAGAGCAATGTTCGAAATGAATGGAATGGATTTGGACCAGGCGGACAACTTGTCCGGCTTGGTCAAGGAAGCGGGCTGGATCGACGTGCAAGTCTTTGATCGGGAATGGCGTATGAATGACAGTGGCGAAAGAGGGAAGTTGGCCAGGGACATCTCGATGCGTGGCTACAGGGGATTGAAATGGCCAATGGTGAGGCTAGGGCTGATTGGGTCTGAGGATGAATTTGACGAGATGATGGTTGGCGTGGAGAGAGAGTGGGAAACGGTAGAAGGAGAACCGCTCCTCATGAGGGTCGTTACAGCAAGGAAGCCAGAGAACTGAATTGCTACAAGCTGATTACGAAGAGCGATAAGAGTCTGTCCAGCAGTCATAGTCATGCAAACCGTCGTGGAAGAAGTTTGTTAAAGACTCCATCATGCATCTTCCCTGCTTCCCTTACTTGAGAAACACCTCACACCTCTCTCTGCCTTGACAGACGCACACGTAGTGAATGACGACGAGAAGAATACTCCTACGTCTAAGAGTTGGGAGAAAATGGTTCATCAAAGTCAATGTCTTGTACGTGAGTGAAGACGCGTCTTGAAATGAGATGTTGGAGAATATAATTGACCCACTTACGCGGGACTTGAATGACATGACTCGCAACATCTTGATGCATTTCATCTTTGACCACTCGGAGACATCACGACATCGTCAATGCCTGTCCTGCTACGAACGCTGAACAACTTCAGATCTGTCAGATACATGATCATAAATCCGGCTGCATAACGTGTTTCGGTATCTGACCTGGCCGGAGAGAGTGAGAAGGGCTTTCATCGCTATGCAAGCTCCGACGCGGCGAATCGCTCGGGCTGTGTATTCACCATCGAAACGTTTTGATGGCGCAACGCATGCTGCGCAGGTCAGAGCGACATGTTCTACGCGTAAGATATGTCAGTTCAGCACTGTCAAGCCCAACAGAACCGTACGGCCGCCACTAAGGACCAATGCCACGCGTGTCACCACCTCACGTTCATTTGCCACAGCCACCGACCTGCCACGGGTATTGATCAACGACCTACGGAGCCAGGAAATCGTGGTTGAACACAACAACGGAGAAGCCATTCGATA
>JAOSBN010140953.1:0-26176 GCA_027563595.1 Erythroxylum suave | reverse complement strand
TTAAAATTATGAACTACATTAATTACAAATTTTTAACTTACTTAAACTATTTATTAATTATTTTAATAAATAATTAAAAAAAATTTGTGGTGGCGGGCCACGGGCCATCAGCCGGCCCATCCACCCTCGGCCCACAGGCTGGCTCGCGGCCCGTCTATCACGGCCCGTGGCCCAGCCCATGGGCATGTCAAATCGGGCCAAAACCCGTTGACTGACCCATGGACCGGGTCGGGCCGGGTGGGCCGGGCCGGTTTTGACATTCCTACTTCTACCATCGCCCTCCAACTCTCCCAATCTAACTTTTATGTTTATAAGCTAAATTAACGACACCCTAGCAAGTTTTCGTGTTGTTTTAACTTATTTATGCATAATTTATTATGTGTTTTACGTTATTTGTGGATTTTTCAATCAAAAATTCCAATTTCATGATTTGGGATTTATGGAGAATTTTTGTGATTTTATGCCTAATCATACTTTTATAGTTGAATTTAATCATTACCTAATTGTTTTGATTATTCAATTCGATTAATTGCAAGCGAATTGGGTAAAACTTTAACTTAATTTGCGTAAACTTGTGATTTCTACTCACTAAATGTTTAATTGCAACAATTTTGTGTTTAATTAGGTTAATTAGTTACTCCTAACATTAATTAAGATTGGTTTTATGTTTAATTGCATGGATTTACTGTTTAATTATGTCAATTTTGTGTAATTGTGACTTTAGAGTTTTTAACAAATATAATTTAACAATTAAGTTCGTTTAATTTGTTAATTACAGAACTTCTAATTTTATTTTTGAGATTAATTAGTTTGTTAATTGATTTTCTAGTTAAATTTTTTATTTATTTATATGTGCTACTTTATCGATTATTTCTAATTGTTTAATTTTTCGTATTTAGTTGTTTTAGCAAGTAATAAGTTAGTGAGTGTGATCAAAGTTAAAGTTAGTGAGCATGATCCAAATTAAGTGTGGGAAAAAAATTACCTTCGTAAATTATATGTTAATTTTCTCACACTTAATTAAAGTTGCAGGGAAAATGACAAGATCATGAAGTGAAAAGGAGACTACAAGAAAGAGGCATCGAGGTGAATCCTTCAACACTGTGGCCTAAGAGGAATAGATAGTATCAATATCTGAAGGATAAGAAGCTAAACTCTAACAGATATATCAATTAGGAGACATTAGAGCAAGTTAGTTTAGCCCAATAAGTTCGAGAGCTCATAGATATTGGTGTATGGTCCCGATTCTTTGAAATCATTGAACCATCATATCGAGAGCTCACCTTAGAGGTCCTCTCCATATTCTTCGTGGAGAAAGGATGCTACGAGGGGGATCGCCCTAATACATTCTAGTTCTAGATGTTAGGGAGATGCATAAGATGAGTTATACAGAGTTCTCCATCACCATAGGTCTCTACAATTGGGAGTACATGGGGACACCAGAGTACCTAGCACTATGGACTAATTTTTCGTACGAATTGTCTCTACGACAATTATAAAGTAGGATCAATATTAAAGATGACTATGACTTGAGCAAGTCAAAGGTTTCAACCTTACGCAGTGCAGTACTTAGATACATCCATGATATTCTAAGCCACACTCTAAGTGGTTAAGGAGATGGCTAGAGAATTATTGAGAATGTGGACATCTATTACTTTTGGAGCATGAGAGAATGGATGCTAATTTACTTGGGACATGCACTTGTCCCATTTATCCGACATCAGAGTAAAGATAAGAAGGTTGACACAATTTGTGTTGGATCTTATGTGACCCGATTGGCACGATGAGTGGGTTTATTTGATTGGCTACCATCGATGCCACGGATGACAACCATGGTAGCGCTAAATCTAATAGTGATGCAAGACAAGCACATGGTGTATCAACATTAGGGTCCCACAGGAGATGTTTACAGACTTATTGGGGAACTAAAAAATCCAGCAACAGAGGGTAGGGATAAAGCAGAGCAACCACAATAACCACAACCATAGCCACCGCTACCAGAACAGAATGAGGCATTACTAGACATAGAAGTTCTGAGAGGTTCCCGAGCTAGATTACACAATTTTTAGAGATGTTAATGAGCTAGATTGGGCTTGGGCTACTCCATGGGTCAGCTCATGGCCTTACGAGTAGGGATGGGTTAGCTCGTGGCCAGGCCAGACCGGGCCAACCTGGCCCGTCATATTGTTTTTAGAAAAACTTCAAAAACAACGTCATTTTTGAAGTAATGGTTGAGTTGGGCCAACCTTTGGCCTACATGACCTTGGCCTATGACCCAGTTAACCCGGGCTAAAATCGGACTAGGCCGGGCTGGTTTTGACATCTCTAACAATCTGGTTCAGTTGAAAATAACTTTATTGGAGAAATGGATGAACATGCTTGTGGGAACTCAACGATCACCCCAACTTCAGCAGGGCGAGCTTTTGGAGTGGGCAGGATGACTGGAGACATCATTTGTGCAATTAGGTGAGCTGCGGTCTATAGTTGGATATATGGGAGCGACGATGCTCTTAATAACGAGTCAACTAGGAATTGATTTCTAGCCCTCATCATCTGGTAAGGTCACTTCCTCTATAGCTCCTCCACCTAACCAAGATCATCACCATAGGAACTCTCTTTCGTCAGAATACTCATGATCACAGGATATAGGAGATGCTTAGATTTTTACATTCTTTCCTTTTCTTTTTGTTTTATATTTATTTCTTATTTTCTTTCCATTAGTTATTTTGTTTTGTTTATCATTATAGTTAATTATGATTTTATTTCTTTTTTATTTTTATTTTTATTTGTTTTTATCCCTTTTTATATTTTGCAAGGATTTCATCAAAAATTAGACGAATCAAAATTCAGAAAAATCATCACATTCAGGAAAGTTACACTAACCGTTCTCACTTATTATATATAATTATATTGTGTACATTAAGGACAATGTACAACTTGAAGTGTAGGGAAGGGGTTAACGAATTTTTGACATTTTATTTTAACTTATTATAATCTTGATTATAGAATTTTATGAATTGATGTTCTAACTTAATTGAAATTTGTCCACCAATATTGTATTTCATTATTAAATATTGATTGAATTGGTATGCAAAAGGGTGATAATTAGAATAAAATTTATTTTTTAAGTTTTTTTATTATTCATCGACATAATCAAATTAAATGAAAATGCATATTATGTACACATATATACTCATCTTTTTGTGAGCTTTTGAGCCTAATAGCAATCCTTCAAAAAAAATTAAAACTTTTTTACTTCTTTCATGTGTGTTATCATGCATAGTTGAACAATTCTAGAAATTGCTTTTATTATACATTTTGAGATCATATTTGTTAAATTAGAATCACTAAAGTGATAAAGGCACTTAGATCCAACAATTATTGTTAGCTTATTTCTTTGATTATTACCTTACCTTATAACTTATCCTTTAGGAATAAACAAGTTGAGCTTTAGCCTTTTTCATTGATTAAAACCACATATTAACCTTTATCCTATTTTTATTTGAAGCCCTTTTAATTATTTTAAGCCCTGAAGGATATCTACATTATATGTTTGTTTGAAACTTGAAAACTTTAAAAGGGTCTAATATTTCTATAATTATGGTAATAAATGCTCAAAATTGTTTTCATGATAAAAAAATGATGTGAATATGGTACCAATGGAGTCATAATAAGAAGACCTGTATATTTGTAACCAAGTTTTATTTAATTTTTTATTAAATTTCCTTCAATTCAACCTTTTTATTATCCCAAACTTACCGCACCTAAACCCCATTCCTTATAAAGACCTTTTGAATTTTGTTTCTATTTTATAAATAGGTGGTGGTGATGTGATAATATTGCAAGCCTATGGTAAGAGTTTTGCCATTCATTAATTGAGAGTTTTGATACTTTTCACCCTAAACACTTAAGTGCATTGAGAGAAATCTTCGTGAGGGTGTAAAGGTTTATGCTTTCGATTTCAATGGATTATTGATGTGATTACTATTAAGATTGCTTAGGAAGTTAATTTTAGGATAACTTGATTCTAACTATATGTTAATTTGATTCAATAAGATATGATGATTTATAGCATAAATGGATAGATCAAACTTAGTGAATGGTAGATGTTGTAAAATTTATAATTTTGATTATGGTTTGCTTGAGGATAATAAAAATTTTAAGTATATGGATGCTTGATAGATGCATATTTGATCATCTTTATACCCCACGTTCGACATATTTTTTCTTAATATTTTATACTATGTTTATAGGTTATAATTGTCTTCGTGGACTAAATAGAGAAATTTGGATGCGAACACGACAGAAAATTAAGATTTGACGTAAAGAGGGGATACACGACTGTGTGTCTGGCCGTGTAATTTTCTCAAGCTGTGTAAATTCATGAATTTTGGAGATTTTGGGCTATAGATGGTCTAGTACACAACCATGTATCAACCAAAACCCTAAAACTATATAAAAAAAAGTGTTATTAGGCAAAATAGAGCAGACGTATAGAGACATTTAAAGACTTTTAGAGGTGATTCAATAGGTAGAAATGGAGAGACATTTAAAGACTTTCAGAGGTGATTCAATGGACGATTTTGATCTAGAGAAGTGAAAAACACGAAGATATCATAGAAAGATCCAAGAGAATATAAGATCAAACCTCTACCTTGCAAAAACATTCAATAGGAGATAAAAGGGTGATTTAAAATTGAGAACCCTTCATTTTCTATTCATTTTTCTTTATATTTATGTTTGATTTTGTCTTATATCATGTTTAACTAAATTTCTTTAGTGTCTAGGTAGGATAAACCCTATATTTATACTATAACATGTTTTTATTCTTTTATTTAATGTAATTATTTTGATTGATCTATTATGATTTGATTACGTGTTTAATATATGTTGTGATAAATCTAAAACATTAGTGCTTAATTTGATTTCATAATATAGAGATTGAGAAATCCTGTGTATGAATAGATCTACCGTAACTAAAAGGAGTTAATTACAGCCCTAGAGAGAGGACAACATAAATCCTCTGAATTAGAGTCAAACCTACTAGTGAAATTCACATATCAGTAAGGCAATCTTATTATAGTACCTTTAACCTGAATAATATCAGTTGATAATTCTAAGATGAGTTGTTAGTAGTCTTAAGTGTGCTACTAGCATAACATAGGAATTTCCATGGTCCAATAGTAGAAACAATTGCATAATAAAAGAGTAACTAGTTATGAGTTTTTAAGGGGATTCATAACTTATACATTAATTCTTAACATTGATAAGTTTCTAAGTGATTCTTTGTATCTCTATTAAATATTGTTGCATATTTTATTTTATTTTCTTAAGTTTCACTTTCTTTAATTAAAAATCAAAATTAAATTCATAGACTAGATAATAGGATAACAAAAATTGTTAATACTCATTGTCTTCATGGTGTCGACCCGTACTTGTTGGTACTAGCTATAGATTGTGCACTTGTAGTTGATTCGTAATTGAAAAACTTAAAAACTTGTCAATCGAATATCCCCTTTCAAAATTTTTTATTATCTTACTACAAAGTAGGGGTTTCAAGACAAAGTTACCAAGGGAATGGAAATTTTATTGTTGGGGTGCAAATCCTTCTAACTTTATAGGAAGTTAAAATCTATTCAAAAGGAACTAAAAAATTTACACGATGAGTCTATACTTAAACCTAAATCTCTAGTGTCAAAGGCTAAGAAAACTTGTACCTCTATATAGATGGACCTTTATGCTTACCAAGGTGATCCTTGTAGGAAACAACTAGAGGATACATTGAGGCCCTAAATATCCAAAAATCAATCATTAAGAAAAAATATAGAATTGCATGGCCAAAGGAAGGGATTCAAATTCATATTTTTTTCATAGATCTTTAGTCTCAAGGAAGAACTTTATATTATCATCTACTTAAAAAAGCTACTCACTAAGTAAATAGACCTACTCAGTTATGCAAGATACTAATATAAGGGCATACTCAAGACAACTAGGTCTATCGATTCCAACTTATATATATATATATATATATATACTGATCATCAAAGTGAACTCCTTTATAAGCTAATCGCTATTGAATAAATTGAGAAGGAGTCCTTAATAAGGCTTCACTACAGTGGATTGTTTTTTAAAAAGCGAGGAGCCTTATAAAAGAGAATATGAATGATGCAATCTTGAAATTTTCTCTGGATCTAAACTCGCAAAGGCCAGGAATAAAACGGTATTATGCTTTAAAAGAATATAGACATATATCCTGCTGCTCCTTTTATAAAATTATATCCAAGATCCTAGTAGAGAGACTCAAACCGGTTCTCCTGGATGTGACAAGTGCACCTTAGCCTGTATTTATACAAAAAAGAAGCATAGGGGACAATGTGTTGAATGTGTAAGACCTATTTAAATGTTACCACCTTAGAGGATCATGTAGGAATTATGTACTAAAAATGGATATCTATAAGGAATTTGATACACTTAATTATAATTTCTTATTTTATGTTCTAAATTCAATGAGAATTTTAGAAAAATTCGTATGTTGGGTAAGTGAATGCATAACCACAACATCATTTTATATTGTAGCAAATGGAGAAATAACACCTCCTTTTCTTAAAGCTAAGGGCCTAAAGGGGACCCTTTTTCCTTTTACTTCTTAGCCATCCTATTGAGGCCCTTTTAAGGCTTATAAATAGGAAAATTAGATTAGTAAAGCTAGAAACTTGAAATTTCATAGGAAATGTGCTTCCTTTCAATTTTATTGACTAATGTTTGTAGGTGAAATTCTTCTATTCTACCATGCAAACAAAACCTCCATTAATTTTTTTTTTGGATTCTCTTCTAGAATTTGACAACCTATCTAGCCTACATGTACATAAGGAAAAAAGCTCTCTCGTGCTTTCCAAGGATAGTTAGAATGGTGCTAGAGAATTAAACAAGCTAATAAGAATGGCTACTTCCTCCATCCCTATCAAATAATTGGGTGCACCTATCAACTCTAAGAAACTGTTTCTTAATGAGTATTTGGAGCTTCTTTATGTTATAAGGAAAAGGGTTAGTAGCTAGAGAAATAGAGCTATATCCTTCCTTAGTAGGCTTTAATTAATAACATCAGTCATGAAAAATTTTGATCTTCTCTTAGGCTCATACATCATACTTCCCAAAAAATTTGTTAAAAGGTATAGGAAATCTTTTCTACAACTTCTTACAGATAGACAACCTTGAAACAAGACCATATGCAGAAGTCTATTGGTTCAGTCTTCTCCTACCTAAAGAGGAAGGGGGAATGGGGGTTATATCTCTCCATATAATGAACAAAGCCCAACTAGCTAAATATATTTGTATAATAGTAACTGAGAAACACTCTTTTGTGTAATGGATTCTTGGATATTACCTAAAAGTTGGGAACTTCTAATTACAAAAGCTAAATTAGACTCTACTTAAAACATATTATAGATATTCAAGTTAAGGGATTCTCTACATCTCACATTAGAATGTAAATAGGTAGTGGTTTTACCACTTTATTTTTTTATGATAACTGGAGACCATTGGGACACTTGTACCTAGTCCATAATTATAACTCTCTTAAGATTTTCTTTTTGGATGATACTAAGGTGGAGAGCTTAGTCAAGGTAGCATATTCTTAAACTCCATCCATAATTTCTTTTCAAACTAGTCTCCTGACATCACTAATAAAGACAAAGCTATTTAGGAACTGTCCTCTTCAAGATAATTCTCAAACACATCTTACAGAGAGTTTATTAGGCCTTCAGCTTTTAAGGTTTCTTAGATGGAATTGATATGGAACAAGCTTGATGCTCTTACAATTTATTTATCATATGATTAGATCAAATAGGAATCTATATATATATGACAGAATTAAAACAAGTAGCTCATCTCTTATGCACTAAACTTATAAGCTTTGTAATTCTTCTTAGGAATCTCATAACCTCTTCTTCTTCTCTTGTTATCCTAACCAAATTTCAGACTCATTTTCCTATCATAGAATGGGAAAACACACTTTATTGTTTTTAAATCTTGCTTTATTATACAAGGATGATAAAAAAAATTTTCTATAGCTAGCTGTAGGTTGTGCAATCTACTATTTATATAATGAAAAAACACTAGAATCTTCAAAAAACAATCAAAGGAAATTAAGGAACTCATCCTATCAAAACTAGCAGTTGTAAGAGAGACTATCTTTATTAGATAGGTGAATCTAGAACTCTCCTCTCATCTACTAACAAACTAGCTTCTATAATCATACTTTATCTTTAATCAAAAGAAAAGTTGGAATTGTTTCTTTTGTGTGTTTCTTGCTTAAGAGCCCTATATAAACTCTTGTAATTGTTCTAAGGCTATAGCCTTTTAGCAATTAATAGTATTCATTTAATTTAAAAAAGAAAATTCAATAAAGTGTATTTTTGATACTTGACTTTGCCTAAATTTTAGCTATGTTGTCTAAATTTCTCTTCTTTATTTTTGTCTCAAGGTCTTAATTATCATATAATGCCATTTCAATCATACATTTAATTTCACTTGATTTAGTCTCATTGAAATAATCTTACTTTTTTTGTTTTTATATAATTACATTTCACCAATTTCAGTTTTAATTTCATTAGGGTATGCATCCATTTAACTTTAAATGCATCTAAACATATATAGTTCTTTTTAATTCATATTTAATTATATTTATCATATTTGTGGTAAATTTAATTTATTTAGGTTTGATTACATTTATCATGTCTAATTTAGGCTTATTTACATTTATTCATCAACAATTTCAATTGATTATTTTTAATTAAAGATAAATATTTCAATCAGGATTAATTAGTTTCAATTGACTATTCTGTATTAATATTTTCTTTAATTAAATGGTTATTAGTTTTATTTAATTTAATTTTGTCAAAAAAGAAGAAAAAAAGAAAAGAAAAGCAATGTAACCATCATGAGAGAGATATTCATATAAAAGGGCTTAAGGAAAAAACATAGGCTAATTACTAAAATGAAGAAATTGAGGTGAAATAGGACAATGCTAAAGTTTTAGGGAAAAACAAATTAAAGGGAAGGACAAGAGCTAGAAAAGAAAAACATAAGAAGTATGAAAAATGAGACATAATAAAAAAAGAGGACGGTAAGACATAAAATAAGTTAGCAGAGAGTGTAAAAAGGAGTTGTAATGGTAATGATCAAGAGAATAAAAACGGAGAAAGAAGGAATAAATGAGCAAGGAGACACCAAAAAAATAGAGAGTGAAGAAAGGAGTTAGGAAAAATAACAAAAGTAGAGATGAAACAAAAATGAGTAGGAAACAAAATGAAACACCAATATTAAAGTAACCAAAGTGAGGTAAAGGGATTTGAAAAAGAAAATAAAAAGAGGGAGAGCGTAGACAGAGAATGGGTGATAATAAAATAAAACAAACAAAAAACCATGAAACTAGGCTCTTTATTCATGAACTCTACTATATTTGTTAGGTTTTACAAGTTATTAATAGGGGGCTAAAATGGTAGTTATGATAGATCTCCTTCGTCATCTACTTATACTTTTACTACTTTTAATATAAGTGCTTCTTATATTAAATTCTAGCTCTTCCTTGATATGTTTAGAAATTCAACAAGCTTATATTGATCGATTTACATCTTACAATGAAGAGAAGAAAAAGAAAAGAGTAAAAAATACCTTAATATAAGCTATGAAAGAAATTACAATAATAGATTAATAAGATATTTCATTATCGTATGTTTCATTTATCAAATTATCTACTTAAATTTGATTTTATTCCACTGGTTAAAGAACATTGTTAAGAATCTCTTTTCTCCATTTAGAAAAGAAGTCTTTACATCAATTTATTGTAATTTAGATCCAAAACAGGCCAAGATTAGGTGAATTAAAGCAAACCTAACAATAGATGAAAATGTCTCATTATAATCAATTCCTAAGTATATCCTTTCACAATAAGGTGTTATATCTTTTGATACTTCCATTTTGCTTTATTTTAGAAACCTATTTGTTTCCAATATCTTTGTGTCCATTAGGGAGATTAACTAAGTTCCATACTTGATTCGAGCTTAAGGAACACATTTCTTCTTTCATTAATTTCATATATTCTTCTTTAACAAGAATAATAAGAGCCTCATATACATTCCTTAGATCATCATTTTGTTATGGAATAATCATTGAATTTACCATTCTATTTCCAATCAACATAAGTGATCATGCCATAATTACTTCAACGTAAATATGGTTCATGGTAAACAAATTTGTGAACATTTTGATTATTCCCACTTGGGTCAGACATAGTCGGTAAACTTTTAGTTCGTTGTAATCTTAATTGAACTTGAGATGATTCTTCAAGTTCTAGATTACTCTCATTTGGATTAATTCCCTCTTGATGAACCACATAGTGAATTCAATCTAATCTAGATTCTCATATAAAAATATGCCTTTTCCTATTTCACCTTGCTTTAAAAAGTTATTTTCTAAAATTGTGACATTGCATGATTCAAATTCGGTTACACCTTCAATACCTTGTTCGCCTATGAATATATATACTTTAAAGTGTTCAAAGTATCTAATAAAGATACTTGTCTTCCCTTGTAGGCCTACTTTCTTATATTTGTAAGGGAGATTATGAACTTGGGTAAGATATCCCTATAGTTTTAGATGTTCGTTGTCAAGTTTTCTTCCTATTTATAACTTATATGGAGTGTTTATAACTAGTTTTTTGGACACTAGATTAAGTGCATAAGTAGTTGTAAGCATTGCATCATCCTAACAAGTGATTGGTAATTTTCTTATGTCATCATGAACCTATCCATTTCCAATAATATTCTATTACGTTCTTCTATAATTCCATTTTACTTTGGGGGTCAAGGTGTAGTTAACTCTCTTTCTATTCTTTTTCTTCATTAGACAACATCTTGAACTTATTATACCAATATTTTTGTCCTTATTAAAGTTTTTATTTTCTTATCTAATTGATTGTATACCAAATTCATATACTTTATGAAACAATTAAAGCTTCTGATATGTGAAAAATCAAATAGATGTGACCATATTGAGTATAGTCATCTAGAAAAGTGATGAAGTATAAAGACCCGTGTCATGCCCTTACATTCATTGGACTAGAAATGTTAGAATGAATCAATTAAAATGTATAGGAAACTCATATTCCTTTTCCAAATGGATTTCTTGCTATTTTTCTAGTTAGACAATGTTCATATATAAGTAAATCTACTTAATGTAAGTCTTAAGAGGCCTTCTTTAACTAATCGACTTCTTTGATTTTGACCAATATAACATAATCTAGCATATAACAAAATTGCATCATTATTGAAGTTGTTAGAAGATGTAAATAAGGAATAAATTATGTTATTATTTAAATAAAAAATTTATAATATAAAACCATCCAATACAAATCCATTACTATAATAGTTATGTCCAAAATATAAATCCATACCACCACTATGGAAACTTACATCAAAACCAAGACTAACTAAAACTAACACAGAAATAAGATTAATTTAGGGTTAAGGATCAACCACCACACATATCTAATTTATAGGTTCCAATCCTTTGTACGGTAACTCTTGAGTTGTCTCTTACATAAATCCGTCATGTTTTGTATAAGATTTTCTAGAATTCCCCGAAGGCATTTCTATCCTTTACTATATAGTTTGTTGCTACTAAGTCTGTATTCTAGAAAGGATGTGATTTAACCAAAAAAATATAACAAAAGACATTCACAGAATAGATATCTGTACAATAATTTTGTAATTTTTTTGGATTGCAACAATCACAAGCAAAGTGACTCTTATTGCTAGAATTAAAGTATTTGAAATTTTTTTCATTTGCTACTTTTTATAAGGATATTTTCCTTTTCTATGTTGGTTCCAATTTACCTTCTTTGCGTCTTGAGTATAATTGGCATTTCTCTTATCTTTGTTTCCATTTGGGCCCTCCATGATGCCTACACTTCCGATTCATAGTTACATATGAACTAGAAAAAATTATATATACACCTCAAAGGACATTTTGGAGGCTTTAAGATGTTCTTCTTTTAGTATAAGATTACTTGTAGCATCTTCCATCATCATGATGCTCTCATTAAAAGTTTGATGCATCTTCATATGCTCTCAACTCTGATGTAACGAATGGATTATGACTTAAACTTCCTACTCTTCTAATAATTTATGACCAACATAATGCAATTCACTTATTATATTTAACATATGCTTTAAATGCTTTTGTATTGTTTGATTTAAAAAAAAATGTGTTAAACTCAATAGTAAGTGAACAATTTTGGTGACTGAGGTGCCTCTAAAATGTGCAACTAAAATGGACCATATATCCTTAGCAGTTTCTTATTTTTGGAACTCATGTATGATATCATTATATCTGCTACTCAGTGACATAATACGAGCTAATAGGTTCTTTCATTTCATAAGCGTCATGGTCTCTTTTGTGTTAGGCCAGATTGTCCTCCTCTAGAACATCTATGGGTATGCCAGCAGTCCACTGCCTCCCACCGAATCGCCTCCACGTCTGCCGCCACCGCCACTATAGTAGCCAGAAACTCTTCTTGTGCTCAACATCTAGCCCAAAGCACACCAATAGCTTCAGATTTCATAGATCTACACAACCCTTGTATTGGATTTACCATTGGACCATAAATCAGTACACAAATCACATCCGAACATTGTTTCACCACCACCTATCGCACTTCTCCGATGGTGGAAGCACGTGCCCAAAGGCCATCAACAAAGACTCCAACGTCTCCTTAGAGATGGTTGCCGCCACCCCTAGCCCCCATGCAACCCCTCAGCCATGCCCCTAACGTCTCTAGTGAGGAAGGAAAATTTGAAGTTGTCGGTGGCACCACGCATACACGTCAACTACATGAGCCACCATCGCCATTTGCTTATAAGTATGGGCAGGAGACTCTGAGGAATGATGCTCCTCTACCCATCAAGTCGGAGGAGTTGGGTGTTCACCCACAATCGTCAGCTTCTCATCCCTCGCCAACAGTTCCATAACCCAGTAAAGCCTCCGGCGATGTAGAAATGATGCCACACCTAAATGCCTCTTCTACCCTTGGAGGTAGTAAGTACAAAATTGCGAATAATTACAATTCTACCCTTGCAATGCATGTCCATGATAAACTAGGGAAACCTAGGTAGAAAAGTGTGAAAAAACCCGTTGATTTCTCCTAGGCTGAGAAAGTCTGAATCACAAGTTCTAATACTGGATTTCAATTCCCGGACATACCTCATAACACTTTAACTGGGCTCGTAGTGATTCTAGATGACTATATAGTTGATAGTCTCCATCAGTGGACCCGATGCTTAATCAGTTTCTTTCATGGGCATAATATGCCCTTCCTTTCCATTCAATCCATTGCGATGAGGGCATGGAAGACGCTTGATCTCGAGGATGTTATATCTATAGGCATCGGGTTATTCCAATTTCGTTTTCAATCGGAGGAGGCTTTAGAGTTGATCCTCGAGCAGGGCCAATGGACTTTTAATGGGAAATTTAGAGTTTTAAAACAGTGGCATCCTCACTTTGCTTTTGATAAATCACGGGTTTCTAGAGTGCCAATTTGGGTACAGTTACATGATTTACCGCTTCCTTTATGGAATGAGCGATATCTTGGTCTCCTGGCCAGTAGGATTGGGTGACCTATCAGTTGTGATTATCATACTTTTGATAGGATATGACTCTCTTTTGCCAGATTTTTGTGTTGAAACCTCTGCTACAGTTGAGCTAGTTTATGAGATTGAGATTGCTAGTGGTATGATCGGTGAATTGATCCGTGTCCGAGTGGAGTATGAGTGGAAACCCAAGTGGTGTTCCTAGTGTAGTGTTTTTGTCCATTTCTGTGTCCTCCCGACTACTGCAACATATTAGGTTACTGCTCCCACCACCTGAGAGTTGGTATTAGACCAGACTCCTAGAGTCGTAGACCCATACTGAGTACTCCTTCTCCCATAGCTTCCTCTTCTATGGTCAGAAGAGTAATCCAGGTTCCTACTCATGACGATTTGGGCTCTCAAAGCTTGCTCATGATGTTGCTACGATGGAGCGGTTTACTCCAAGTCGACTACCTAGGCATTCCTCAGAGCTAGTATATATTGTTTATACCAAGACGCGGGTTAGTTTGAGTCGAATACCTAGTCTAACTATTTTTGCAGAGGTGAGGACTACACCTAATAGGATGCCTTGTCTTTTGAGTTTAGAGGCATTTATACCTAGTAGTAGTCACAACTCATTTTACTCATCTTTTTTCAGGGTTAATAAAAGATAGAGGGACTGAGGGGCCCAATCCCTCTATTGATTTTCACAGTTTTTTTTGTTATTTTGTTTCCTATGATAGAAAGTTGGAATATTAGGGGCTTTAATGACTCCAATACTCAGCGAGTGGTTTAGGATTGGATTAGACATCATGATCTTGGTTTGGTTGGTCTTTTAGAGATAAAGGTAGCCACTCAAAACTTGGAGTGTGTAGTTTCTACTAACTACCACGGATGGGACTATCAGATTAATGCGACCGATCAGCTGGCTTGTTGCATTATGTTATGTAAGGATTCGAGTATGTTTAAGATCTGGAGTTTGGTGTTTACACTTTAGGGTATTAGTTGCGAGGTGACTCGATTGATGGAGGGTACTACATTTGGCTTGACAATAGGTTATGGTTTCACTAACCCGGGCAGTAGGATAGAGCTCTGGGATTTTCTTCGAGTGCAGGCTGATTGCTTTATTTCTATGCCTTACTTGGTTTTGGGAGATTTTAATGCCATTCTGAGTCACTTTGATAGAGTCGGTGAAGATACTAGATCGTACAGTCATATGGATGAGTTTGGGTAATGCTTACACGACGAAGAGCTATTATGAATTCCTTACCGGGGTTTGTGATACACTTGGCATAATAGTCAAGAGGGGTAGGGTTCTATTCTCTGGAATTTGGATTGGAGTTTTGGCAATTCTATGTGGTTTTTCTCTTGTCCTAGTACCATTACAGAGTTTCTACTACGAGATATCTCCGATCATAGTGCTATGGTGATTCAATTTGAAGTTTCGCGATGTCGGCCTCCTACTCTTTTCAAATTTCAGAAATGTTGGGCTGATCACACCAACTTTTTAGAGATTGTTAGGAGGGTTTAGGCTGCAACTATGAGAGGGGATCTGATGTTTTGTTTGACTCATTGAATAGATTTGCTGAATCAGGAGCTGAAGTCCTTACACTTTCAAACGATCACATTTCCACTAGAGTTAAGGCATCATGGGCCTTATGGGCTACAACCCAGGTAGCCTTGGATGCTTCCCTACTCTCACCAAATTAGTTATCGCTAAGATGTGTGAACTCTGCTAGGATCACGTTGGTTCCTAAGGTGGAGAGCCCACAGACGTTGAATGACTTCAGATTGATCTTTTGCTACAATGTCCTTTATAAGTGCATCTCAAAGGTCATTACAAATCAGTTTAAATATGTTCTACTAGAGGTGACTAGGAGAGCTCAGATGGATTTTGCTCTGAGGCGGCAGATTGGGGATGCTAATTTTCTTACTCAGGAGTCGATGCACTATTATCACCGTGATCGCTCACCTTCATGATGTGCTGTCAAGAATGACATTCGTAAGGCCTTCGATACAGTCAGTTAGAGTTCATTATTGGGATTGATAACTATTGGTGATCTTGATTGCATGATTAGTTGGATTAAGGCATGTCTCAGATTTGCACATTTCTCTGTAGTCCTTAATGGTGCATCGCATGGTTACTTTTCTGCCACAAGAGGGGTGCGACAGGGGGATCATCTCTCTCTTTATCTACTTGTTCTAATGATTGAGGATGGGATCTTGAGAGAGGCCATTGTAGTTTTGAGCTATCGTTATCATTGGCAATGTAGGCAGACTTCCCTCACTCATCTTTGCTTTAAAAATGTCTTGATGATTTTCAGTCGGGCATATTTAGCTTCTTTTGGGATTATTCGACAAGCTCTGGCAGATTTTGAGAGGGTTTCAGGTTTGGCTAAGAACTCAGGCAACCACCGAATTTTCTTCTCAGGAATCCCCGAGGCTGAGTCTTCTTCTTTATAGAGAGTGCTTAGGTTTCATACTAGATCCTGCCTGATTCGCTACCTTGGCATCCCTTTTATCACTACATGACTGAGACACTCCAATTGCCTTCCTTTGTTGGAGAGAATTCTTTCTTGGATCCAATTGTGGACTTCATTGTCTCTTACCTATGTGGGTCGTTCGCAACTGATCAGATCTGTTCTCTTCTCTATACAGGTATACAGGTAAAATATTTTCATTATGCCCTTTAGCATTACTTGTTGTATCGAGAGCATATTGTCAACTTTCCTTTAGAGTGGTACTTCATTGTCCCACATAGGGGCTAAGGTGGCATTAGAGTCAATTTGTTTTCTAAAGCAGAAGGCTGGTTTGGGAGTCAAGAGGATCAAAGATTGGAAAAGGATTTCCACACATAAGTATGTGTGGTGACTATTTGCAGACAAATCTTTTACATGGACCATATGGTTACGTACTATTCTACTAAGGGGTAAATCTTTTTGGCATATTCGAGTCCCTCGAGCTCTTCCTGGATTTGACGGAGGATTCTGTTGAGTCGAGAGTAGTACAAAGGTCTTATTGTTGCTTGTATTGGTGATGGTCAAGATACCTCCTTATGGTAGCGCTATTGATTGCCAGATCAGGGACCATTATGTGATCGATTTTTGCACCAAGTTCTCTCTTCTATTGGGCCATCTTGGGATACTTGGGTTTTAGAGCTTATACATTCTAGTAAGTGGACTTTTCCTAAGAGGAGCAGTGAGCTGCAGCATGTGTGGGACTCCATCCGCTTTTGATCTCAAGTTTAGCATTATGATAGTTGGGTTTAGACTAGCCACTCACCTGGAGTTTTTTCGTTAAGTCTATATGGAACCTTCTCTGAGCTTAACGGCTAGTGGATTTGATCCACCATCCATTGTAGTTTCTAAAGTATATTATACGACACTCTTTTATCCTTGGTGACTATGGATAGACTCTAGATGTTTGGTGTTTTGTCTTCTTTGACTTGTGTGTTATACGGCTCCTCTCCAGAGACACATGAACATCTTTTCTTTCAGTGCAGGTTCTCTTCACTTGTTTGGGGTTCTCTCTCGACCAAAACCCCTTCTGCTTGGCCTTCGACTTCTTGGTTTCCCCTCCTTCAGTGGGCTTTCACCCATCTTCACCAGCAGAAGGATTTTAGACATTTACTATCGTGGTTAGTTCTCTCTGTCACTGTTTACATTCTTTTATATGAGAGGAATAATCGCATCTTCAGCAGATAACACCGATCACCCCCAGATATTATAGAGGACATCATCTAGCTTATTCATTCTCGGCTTCTAGGTCTCGAATCTCGTTTTCAAATATTTGTTCTTCAACGACATATATAGAAACTCCCTACATATCTTTGTTTTTATTATCGAGGAACTCCAGTGGCTTCTTTGTTTTTATTTGTATATAGTTTTGAGAGCCTTATTTGGCATCTTTGGTTTTCTATATTGAATTTTCCCTTTTTCATTAATATATTTATTTATTTTCTTCAAAAAGAAATATTAAGAGGAAAGCTATATACTTCACTTTAGCCTTTATGAAAGGTAGAAAACCTCCAAAATACAACTTTTGCATTAACTTATTAATAGTAATAATATGCAGTATAGGTCGCAGATATCACATCTAAAGTTATTGTTAACATGACAATGATTCATCTTATTAATGCCGCAGCCTGTGCAAATTTGAGTGACCTTATCATAATCGACATTTTCTTGAAAACAAAGTTCAAAAATTAGTAGCCGCTCATAAAAAACCCAAAAATCATAAAATAAATGAATTAACTAACCCAATAATGAACTCATGCTCGTAATGAAATTATGGTTATTACTATTTCATCAAAATTACAATTTCAATTAAATTATCAAATAATTATTTCATTTTAGTTAGAAACCTATTTTTAAATATTATAGAACTCATCAAATTAACTTACGAATTAGAAACTTCTTTCGTATAATTATTAAACTAAAAATTTCAATTTAATTAAATCTTGTTTCTAATTATATATATTATATGAATTAATTAAATTTAATTTTATTATAAGCTTATTTTAATTTATTATTAAACTTATGAACTTGATAATTTAAATTTAATTAGAAACTTATTTCTAATTACGAATCAACTAATCAATTTTAAATGTATAATTTCATTTATAAACTTTTTTTCCAGGTATTGTTAAATCCATTTCTATTTTCAATATATGTATACTTAGAATCTTAGTTCCACATAAGTTATCATTTAATTTGTAAGCCTAAATTTGTATTCTTTTCTCATCAAATCCTTTAGACCCAAAATTTTATAGCCTAAATTTAGATCGTACTTCAACCCATTTGTCTTTCATTGTTTTATAGATTAAGATATCGAAAGAGTTGGCCCAAACGTGTTTCTTATAGCTGGCTCATATTTATTCTTGTAGGCCTAGTCAAATGGGTCCAAATTAATTCCAACTCATATTATGAATGCGGAAAAACCTAATATTCCAACTGTTGTGTCCATATATCTCGACAACTGGCCGAAGCAACGTCATCCAGTGGAAGAAAGTAGTAGCCCGCAGTGGCAGCTGAGAGAAAGCAGTGGTCCATTTATCTTCACCACGTACTGGTCGTCCAACCATACGCCACTCGCCCCGTAACCAGAAGCAGTGACAGTGCAAATATAATAATGATAGCAGTATGTTTCCACTTTCTTAAGATGCAAGAAGAGCACGTCCTCCTTCTACTGAGAGGGAGTGATTATGTTTCCACTTTATTAAGATGCAAGAAGAGCGCGTCCTCCTTCTACTGAGAGGGAGTGATTACTCGTTGCTTCACCCTCCATCCAGGCATGGAGACGGTGGAGTCCCAAAGAGACTCAATTCCAGGCGACGACGGCGAGAGAATGATTGTTTCAGTCACCGCCGCTCGCTAGTGCATGGCCTGCTGTCAAGGAGTAAAGGTCCAAACCACCGTCTTCTGGTTCTTTTTGTTTGTGTTTGAGTGTAGGCTTTGCTCGGGAATAACGTCACCATGAACATATCCGTATTGTTGTGGAATCTAATTACATTCTGTTTCCAACATGTCCGCAATCGTGGGTGGGTTTCGGATTTCCTCAAAAGTGCTAGTTTTGACATTATGGCTAAATTGTTGTTGAAAATTAAAACACGATTATAAGGCTTTTGATTCTAATTTGTTATGTCCAGTTTGTACAGTTCATGTATAGATTCTGTCGTCCAACGGTGGTGGCTAGATATTCTTCATATATTTTGGGATATCACTTGCATAGTATACATTGTAAATAAAAAATTCTTACATAGCTACTGTTCACATAATTTCAAGCTAAAATAGACAAATATAATATCAATTAAATTCAGAACACACACGATCAGACATTATATTATTATGCTTTATGTAGTGATTAAGAAAAAAAAAACTAATCACATTGTTGAAGAAATTCGCTTTATCAAGGCAATCAATTATTCACGGAATTAAGATAATCAATATCTATCTACTTTTGTTAAAATGTAGTCATTATCGGAGCTCATTAGATATAATTAAATTCATTTTAGAACATGCAATTTCAATTTATCTAGATTAAATCAAGTGCAATTTAAAATTTTATAGATAATAGTTATAATTAAGATGCATAGTTTATTATTATTGCTTTCATATATATCATTACTTAAATTACTTAACTAAATTTGATTATATTCCACCAGTTAAAGAACACCGACGAGAAAATATTTTTTCATGGAAAAATCCTTTTAATTGTATTTTTTTTGTAGATGATGATTATCAGTCTCTTAATTGCTTTGATCTCTTAATTATAAATAATTTTAAATTTATTAACTTTTTTAAAATTAACAATCAAAAGGTCACACCCAAGACTTATTATGTGTCCTTTTATTACGAGGCTCTAGCTTGTGATTTTCTTTTAACTTTTTTCTTTGCTTATGAAACAAAAGGCATTGTCAGGTCCTTATTGTTCTATAATGTGCCTTCACTGCCATTTTCATCCATAGCTTTGATAATTTTTCATAGTTTAAAAATTCCATCATAAATGTTTTGTATTGTCGGAGGGAGGAATAACAACAACAACAACAACTCGTCTTGGTCAAGCGATTAATCAAAGGCAGTTGATTCTTTTAGAATTATTGAGGGAATATATTGATCTTTTCTCATGAGTTGTGTTTGGTACTAGCTTCAATCTTCTAGCCAACTTTTCTATGTCCATTAGGGAGTCAAGAAAGGTGTTTAAACAAAATGCCAAATAAACCTAGCATTTTGCCTTAAATCTCCTTATGATTTTCATTCCTCTTCTTTAAGAGGAAAATTTTAAGTATATAATGCTTGTTGTTCGATGGAGAGAATCACGTGGGAATAAGGTTTGTTTATGTTAAAATTCCTATGGTCTTATGCTTTTAGTTGATCGAGAAGTACACCAAGTATTTTTTTGGTTGAAAATGAATGAAGAATATATCAATTATCCAAGCTGTAAGCTTACATTAAGGTAAGGCTAATCCTATAAGGAAAGTATATGAATTCTATAAGCTCTAATTAACTAACCAAGAGTTAACAATAGTTATAGCTCCTCAATTACACTAACAAATTCGAACACATCATGCCAGTCCCTAACTATTCTTCATTTGAGCACTCAATGACATCTTGCCATTACTGGCCATTAGACTTTCACTAATCCAGTAAATTGTATAGGTAATACTTATCCTTAACGAGACTTTTGTTAATTCTATTTTTTCTTTCCCTCTTGATGGCATAGACATGGTATAAGAAAGTAGTTTTAAATACTTGAGCATCTTGTTTCATAGAACTAATCACTTGTCCAACCTATTCCACAAATTGTGACCATTTCTTTTCTTTGCATATTAGTAAAGTTAAGTGTTGAATCTTAAACCATACAACCTATCAATAAGAGAATTGAATAAACAAATCTTCAGTTTTAGGAACCATCTATCATATTAAACATAAGGTTGTTTGAGCCTAAATGCATCTATCCCTCGTTCCCAACCTCTATTTCACCACCGACCATCCAATGAATGAAGCCTTTGGTGAAAGTATCTTTGACCAAATTAGGTGAAACTATGAAAGTTTAAAGCCATAGGGACTAAAGATTTCATGATAGAATCAATTTATGAATCTTTATATTATGAAATCTTTTATATAGAATCTGTTAGCTAAGCTACCATGTCCATCAAGCTAGGATTCAATTGATAATCATGAATATTCTATAATAAAGTTCTTGCCCCCTAAAGCTACATTTCCAGTTTCCCTAAAAAATACTATCACTCACCTTAGCATAAATCGGAATCCTTAAAGTAAGAAGGTAAAAATCCTCTATTAGGTGTAGTGGACCAAGGTTAGACCAACTATCGAACCACAACTAGCTGAGCTACCCGTTCCCTATCAAATGTTTGAAAGAAGATGAAGTTTGTGCTCTAAGTTAGTTAAGTTGTTAAGCAATAATGATACCCATATGAGAGGTGAGAAAATGAAAGTGGCCATCAAATAAAATCATTTTGGGGAGGGATTCATTCATAGGTCATAATAAGTAGATCTTAGATTTTTCTTAGTCAAATAAATGTTCTCTAATTTTAACTTTCATGGATGAAATTGTTCAATTATAATAGAAAAGTATAAAGCACCATATCTATCCTTTTAGAAAAGTTAGTGGATTTTTTTAATTCAAAGGAATCTATTGTTGGGTTTTTTAAAAAGGGAAATGATTTTTTCAAAAGAATATGTTGGTGAACAAATATGTTAACTAAGATTGTTTCATCCCATTACATTTGGGAGGTTAGAATAGTAAAAATGAGTGATTAATGAGATCTTAGAAATGCCTTTTTTCATGCTCATGCATAAAATGGTATACATATACACTTGAATAGTGAATTTTTCTGCAAATGAAAATAATTGTACATGCATTTATGAATAATTCCAGGTATATCTGGAATGAGTTGTGGTTCTTGGGAAAATTGTGAATTTGGAATTTATTTATATTGAAAATTTTATTGACTAGTGGAATTATTATATTTGTGAATTTTGGATTTATTTTGTAATTTATAGGGTATTATGGAAAAATAGGAAAAGGAAGAGAAGAAATCAAATGAAGATTTGGCAATAGTTGGATTGTAAAGATAAGAGTTAAAGGGAGTTAGTTTCAAAAGAAACTAAGTTAGAACTTAGACCTTAGGAAAGTGACAAGTGTAAAGTTGCCTTTATTATGTGTCAGAAGTAAGTTTGAGTAATTCGAGAGTTAAAAAGGTTCTTTTCCTAAGTTCTTTCCTTGTTATCATCTTCTCCAAATTTCTTCCTATACACAGAGATTTTCCATCAAACTCCTTCCGAGAGTTAACTTTGATTTTTTTCATATCCCTCACCACTTCCTCTACTGCTAAGTGTTTCTTCTGCCTTAAGAAAAACCAAAAGTTGGTTAGTGTTCACAGAGAAGTACGTGATTTTGCATGAAGTTAGGGTTTTAGGGATAGTTGAAGATTTTGGAGTTTTCAACAAGTAAGTAGTGAATAAATTCTTTAGAGTTGGAGTTGAAATTTTGATCTGAAATTTCCATGAATTTACTGTACTGATCTAGATGGATTTGACAAAATGTTCATCATAAAAGTTGCAAACATTTCTTTTAGCTTTTCAACAATATATAGCATGAAATTTTTGGACATCTAAGCTGAAAGTTATGGTCCTTATAAAGGAAGATGTATCTTCTGCCTTTTTGCTTCTTATGTGATGACGTCATCTTCTTCTATGTTTTGCTTCTTCTGTGATGGCGACATCTTTCTCTATGTTCTACTTCTTCTGTGATGATGTCATCTTCTTCTGTGCTTCTTCTATGATGATGTCATCTTCTTCTGTGTTTTGTTTTTTCTACTTTTTGCTTCTTCTGTTTTTCGTCCGTCTTTTTCCATTTGGTCTGCCTTTTCATTTGGCTTCGTCTATACTTATCTTATGTTCCATTTTTGATCCTATAAAAGATAGAATCTATCTTTAAAGTCTTCAAGAAAGTTGTAGACCTTGAAGTCTTCTTTTGAACTATATAAAGGACACTTTAATTTGATATCTGTAGGGAAAGTTATAGCAATTTTCACATTTCGTCTAGCTTTTTCCATTTGGTCTGCCTTTTCATTTGGCTGCGTTTGTACTTATGTTCAGTTTCATTTTTGACCCTTCATAAGATAGAATCTGT
The DNA here is from genome assembly GCA_027563595.1 of Erythroxylum suave. NCBI lineage: Eukaryota > Viridiplantae > Streptophyta > Magnoliopsida > Malpighiales > Erythroxylaceae > Erythroxylum > Erythroxylum suave. Next base: position 2,894 of record JAOSBN010140953.1, on the reverse strand, counting down.
CTTTTAGGTCTTCAGAAAAGTTGTATATCTTGAAGTTCTCTTTTTAACAATATAAAGAAAACCTTAATCCGATATCCTTAGGGAAAGTTATAGTAATTTTCCCATTTCATCTGTCTTTTTCCATTTGGTCTGCCTTTTCATTTGGCTTCTTCTGTACCTATCTTCTGTTCCATTGTTGACCCTATAGAACATAGAATCTATCTTTTATGTCTTCAAGAACATTGTAGATTTTGAAGTCCTCTTTTTGACCATATAAAGAAAACCTTAATCCAATATCTTTAGGAAAAGTTATAGCAATTTTCCCATTTCCTTTTTCTTTTTCCATTTGGATTGCCTTTTCATTTGGCTTTGTCTGTATCTATTTTCTGTTCCATTTTTTACCCTTCATAAGATAGAATCTATCTTTTAGGCCTTCAAGAAAGTTGTATATCTTGAAGTTTTATTTTGAACGATATAAAGAACACCTTAATCAGATATCTGTAGGGAAAGTTATAGCAATTTTCCCATTTTGTCTGTCTTTTTCCATTTAATCTGCCTTTTCATTTGGCTTCATCTGTACCTATCTTCTGTTCCATTTTTGATCCTTCAATAGATAGAATCTATCTTTTAATTCTTCAGGAAATTTGTAGATCTTGAAGTCCTCTTTGAACCATATAAAGAACACTTTAATCTGATATCTATAGGGAAAGTTATAGCAATTTTTCTATTTCATCTGTCTTTTTCCATTTGGTCTGCCTTTTCATTTGGCTTCGTCTGTACCTATCTTCTGTTCCATTTTTGACCCTTGAGAAGATAGAATCTGTCTTTGAGGCCTTCATGAAAGTTGTAGATCTTATAGTTCTCTTTCGAACCATAAAAGAATAAATTAATCTGATATCTGTAGGGAAAGTTGTAGCAATTTTCCCATTTCGTGTATCTTTTTCCATTTGGTCTGTCTTTTCATTTGGCTTTGTTTGTACCTATTTTTTGTTCCATTTTTGACCCTTCATAAGATAGAATATGTCTTTGAGACCTTCAGAAAATTTGTTGATCTTGAAGTCCTCTTTCAAACCATATAAATAATACCTTAATCCGATATCTGTAGCGAAAGTTGTAGAAATTTTTCCATTTTGTCTGTCCTCGGTACCTTGATCTGAGGAGGTGCCTCCTAGAGTTCCCGAGAGAAGGGAGAGGTGGTATGATAGGTTGTGGAAGCAAGGAGCTGTGTACTTTTACGGTAGAACAGACTCTATTGAAGCTGAGGGATGGTTGGAAAGGACTGAGAGAGTTTTTGATCAGATGGATTGCAAGCGAGATGAGAGGTTCGACTACACAGTGTCCTTACTGCAGGGCCCAGCTTACCAATGGTGCGAGACTGTCCCCGGTAGTACCCCCAGGCTTGTCAATTGAAGTGGGAAGACTTCCTGAGGGTCTTCAGGGAGAACTACATGCCCAAGATCTACTTAGATAGGAAGATGGAAGAGTTTCTGGGTTTGAAGCAGGGTAGGATGTCCGTGGCTGAGTTTGAAGTCTGATTTAATGAGTTGATGGGTTATGCTATTGCTTTGATCCCTACAGAAGAAGACAAGTGTAGGAGGTTTGAGAATGGACTCAATATGGAGATTAGAACACAGGGACAAGCAGAGCCTGGGCAAGGGTCCAGATTGAAAAGGTCTAGTATGATTCTGAGTGGTTCTAGCAAGAGATTCAGTAAGCACTAGAACAGTGTTTTCAGACCACTAGCTGGATCAAGGCAGTCAGGATTCAGGCAGAGGGGTAGTTTTGCACAGACCGACAGTGGTAGGAGTTAAGCACAGAATCAGTTTCAAGTATGTGAGCATTGTGAGAGGAGGCATGGTGGTGAGTGTTGGAGGGTAACTGGAGCTTGCCTCAAATGCGGCTCCTTTGATCACCAGATCAAGGATTGTCCTGCTACTTTTGGAGCTCAGTCTGGTATAAGTGGGCGATTTGGGAGTGCTGTTATAGTCCAACAGAGCAGAGGAAGTGGACCTGGACAAAGAGGTCGAGGTAGAGGCAGAGTGAGCTCTAAGAGTTCTTCTATGAGGAATAAGAGGCGAGGTAGCTGACTGCAGTCCCAGGCCAGGGTCTATGGTATGACTAGGCAGGAGGCTCAAGACTCACCAGATGTTGTGGCAAGTCCAGGATCCACACACTCTTTTATCGCACCGCATCTGACATATAGGCTACATTGTACTAGGGAGATATTACAGTATGGGCTAGAGGTGAGTACATGTCTAAGTAGTACTACCATTATAGGAGAAGTTTGCAAAGGGTGCTTGATTAGGATCGATCAAGCAGAGTTAGAGGCAGAATTGATTATATTACAATTGAGAGAGATAGACATTATCCTAGGCATGGATTGGCCCACCGCTCATAGGGCTATCATGAATTGCTATACCAAGAAGGTAGTACTAGAATCTCCTGGTCAATCGAGGGTAGTATTCAGAGGAGTTAGTCAAGCAGTGCCAACCAGGATGATATCCTTCATGAGTGCACTAAGGTTGATGCAGGGAGGATGTGAAGCTTATCTGGCCCACATCATTGATACTAGAACTAAGCAGAGTTTACAGGATATTCACGTGATTAAAGAGTTCTTGGATATGTTTCTCGATGAGCTACCTAGTTTACCACTAGCTCGGGACACGAAGTTCACAATTGATCTAGTTCCAGGTGCTGCCCCTATATCCATTCCTCCATATAGGATGGCACTTGTGGAACTGAAGGAGTTAAAGGCTCAGCTTCAAGAGTTACTGGAAAAGGGTTTTATTAGACCTAGTGTTTCACCTTGGAGAGCTCCAATGCTATTTGTGAAGAAATAGGATGGGACTTTGAGGTTATGCATTGACTATAGGCAGTTGAATCGAGTGACAGTGAAGAACAAGTACCCGTTGCCT
>JAOSBN010140942.1:0-26184 GCA_027563595.1 Erythroxylum suave | reverse complement strand
ATATGGGCCGAAACTTATTGGGCTTCTATAATCCTAATGGGTTTAGGATTATGATATTCTTATTCCTAATAGGAATAAGGATTATTTCTCTATAAATAGAGAACTTATGTCGCATTAGAGAAGAGACGAAAAACCGTAGCCACCTAGACCTAGCCGTTCGTTCTTCTTCCGAGAGAAAAATTGTGAGGCGTTCTAAAGTGTTTTAGAACATGCTAGCACATATTAGCTATTGCCCGGATCGTTCATCCTCGTGTGGATATCAGTACAGGACGTTCGCGTGTTGTAGCGTCTACAAATCTGAGAACAAATACCAATCCACGTAATTTCGTACATGTTGTGAAATTTCAAATATACTTCTTGTTGTACAGTATGTTCCATTCACTCGCATATTGTGAATACTTGGGCCGTAGGCGATCCAACCCTCTAGGTACCTTTGGTGGGAAAAACAGTCGTTGGTGCACCTTCAGTAGGAAAAACGACACGTTGGTGCACCTTCGGTGGGAAAAATAACCCTTTAGCTTTGTCGCTAGGCACCTTTAGTAGGCAAAACAGCCTATTGGCATGGTCGCTAAGCATCTTCAGTGGGAAAAACAGCCCGTTGGGCATCTTCAGTGGACAAAACAACTCGTTGGCACGGTGGCTAGGCACCTTCTGTGGGAAAAACAACACCTTGGTGCACATTTGGTGCGTAAGACAACATGTTGACTCAGTTGTAGGGCACCTTTTGCAGGAAAAAAAGCCCGTTGGTTACCTTCGGTTGGCAAAATAGCATGTTGGTGTACCTTTGGTATGGTCGTTAGGCACCTTCGATAGGCAAAACAACCTTTCGGCATGGTTGCTAGGCGCCTTTGATGGGGAAAAAAACACATTGGTGCACCTTCAGTAGGCAAAACAGCTCGACAGAACAGTCGCTAGGTACCTTCAGTGGGAAAAAACAGCTCGTTGGTGCACTTTTGGTGGGAAAAACGGCATGTTGGGGCACCTTAGGTGGGGAAAACAGCCCATTGGCACAATCGCTGGGCACCTTTGGCGGGATAAACAACCCTTTGGGCACCTTCAGTGGGCAAAACAACACTTAGGTGCACCTTCGGTGAGCAAAATAGCCCTTCGACTTTGTCGTTACGCACCTTCAGTAGGAAAAACAGCCCGTTGGCACCTTTGGTGAGAAAAACAACATGTTGGTGCACCTTCGGTGGGAAAAACAACACGTTAGCACCTTCAGTGCGAAAAACAGCACACTGGTGCACATTCTGTGGGAAAAACAGGTCATCGACAGGTCGGTAAACACCTACAGTGGGAAAAACAGGACGTTGGTGCTCCATTAGTGGGCAAAACAGCCCATCGGGACGATCGCTAGGCACCTTTGGTGGACAAAACAACATATTGGTGCACCTTTGGGGGTGAAATAGGCCTTTGGCATTGTCGCTAGGCACCTTCAGTTAGAAAACAACCCATTGGTGCACCTTCAGTGGGCAAAACAGCCCATCGGAATGGTCGCTAGGCGTCTTTAGTGGCAAAAAAAGCCCATTGGGCACCTTAGGTGGGCAAAACAGTCCATTGGCATGATCGCTAGGTACCTTTGTTGAGAAAAACAACCAATTAGTACACCTTCGGTGGGCAAAACAACTCATTCAGGGGGAAAGACAACCTATTGGCCTCCTTCGGTGGGCAAAACAACACGTTGGTGCACCTTTGGTGGGAAAACAACCCTTCGACATGATCGCTAGGTGCCTTCGGTGAGAAAAATAGCACGTTGGTGAGCCTTCGGTGGGAAAAACAACCCGTTGGCACAATCGCTAGTTATCTTCAGTGGGAAAAATAGCCCGTTGGGCATCTTTGGTGGACAAAACAACAAATTTGTCTACCTTCAATGGGCAAAATAGCCCGTCAACAAGGTCGCTAGGCACCTTTGGCGGGAAAAAAACCCATTGGTGTACCTTCAATGGGTAAAATAGCCCTTTGGCACGGTCGCTAGGCACCTTCGGTGGGACAAACAACCCGTTGGGAACCTTCAGTGGGAAAAATAGCACGTTAGTGCACCTTGGGTGGGCAAAACAACCTATTGGAGCTATCACTAAGCATCTTCGGTGGGAAAAAAGCACCTTGGTACATGTTTGGTGGGTAAAACTTGTTGCTGAGGTCGCTAGGCACCTTCGGCGGGAAAAAAAGCCAGTTGGGCACATTCGGTGGGCAAAGAAGCACATTGGTGCACCTTCGGTGGCAAAACAACTCTTTGGCACAGTCACTTGGCACCTTCGGTGGGAAAACAACCCATTGGTGCACCTTCTGTGGGTGAGATAACCCGTCAAAACAGTCACTAGGCATCTTCGATGGCAGAAACAGCCCGTTGGGCAACTTTAGAGGGCAAAACAACCCATTGGCACGATAGTTAGGAACTTTTGTTAAGAAAAACGGTCATTTGGTACACGTTAGGTGGGTAAAACAACCCTTTCGGTGGGAAAGACAGCCCATTGGGCACCTTCGGTGGGCAAAATAGCACGTTTGTGCACCTTCTGTGGGAAAATAACCATTTGGCATGGTCACTAGGAGCCTTTGGTGGGAAAAAGAAGCACGTTGGTGCATCTTTGGTGGGAAAAATAGCCTATCGACACGGTTGTTAGCATCTTCGGTGGGAAAAACAACCCGTTGGGCACCTTTGGTGGGCAAAAAATTACGTTTGTGCACCTTCGATACGCAAAACAGCCCGTCGGCTAGGTCACTAGGCACATTTGGCGGGGAAAATAGCCCGTTGGTTCACCTTTGGTGGGTAAAATAGCCCTTTGGCATGATCGCTAGGCACCTTTGATGGGATAAACAACCCGTTAGGCACCTTGGGTGGGCAAAACAGCATGTTGGTGAACCTTGGGTGGGCAAAACAGCCCTTTAACACGGTCACTAGGCACCTTCGATGGGCAAAATAGCTTATTGGAACTGTTGCTAAGCACCTTTGATGGGAAAAACAGCACCTTGGGTGGGTAAAACAGCCCGTCGGCGGGAGAAAAACTGTTGGGCACCTTCGGTGGGCAAAACAACATGTTGGTACACCTTCGGTGACAAAACAGCTCTTTGGCACGGTTCCTAGGCACCTTTAGTGGGAAAAACAGTCCTTTGGAACGATCGCCAGGAACCTTCGATTGGAAAAACAACACCTTGGTGCACGTTTTGTAGGCAAAATAGCCCATTTGTTTGGTCGCTAAGCACCTTCAGTAGGGAAAACAGCCTATTGGGCACCTTCAGTGGGCAAAACACTTACTGGTCACCTTTGGTGGGCAAAAGAGCATGTTTTTACACCTTTGGTGGGCAAAACAACCCTTCGACATGGTCGTTAGGCACCTTCAGTGGGAAAAACAACACAATGGTACACCTTCGGAGGGCAAAATAGCTAGTCGGCATGGTCGCTAGGTACGTTTGGTAGGAAAAACAGCCCATTGGTGCACCTTCGATAGGAAAAATGGCACATTCATGTACCATTGGTGGGCAAAACAACCTTTTGACTTTGTCGCTAGGCACCTTTGGTAGGCAAAACAACCCGTTGGTGCAGTCGCTAGGCACCCTTAATGGGAAAAACAGCTCGTTGGGCACCTTCAGTGGGCAAAACAACTCGTTGGCACGGTGGCTAGGCAGCCCTAGTGGGAAAAACAGCGCCTTGGTGCAAATTTGATGGGAAAAATAGCTCGTCGGTACGGCCACCAGACATCTTCGGTAGGAAAAATAGCCCGTTGGTGTACCTTTGATGGCCAAAATAGCCCGTTGGTATGGTCATTAGGTACCTTTGTGGGAAAACTGCACATTAATGCACCTTCGTTGGGCAAAAAATAGCCCGTCGACATGGTCACTAGGCACCTTCAGTGGGAAAAATAGCCCGTTGGGCACCTTCGGTTGGCAAAACAGCACATTGGTGCACCTTTGGTGGCAAAACAACTCTTTGGCATGGTCGCTAGGCACCTTTGGTGGGAAAAATAGCCCATTGGGCACCTTTGGTAGGCAAAACAGCTCGTTGGTGCCCCTTCGATGGGCAAAACAGCTCGTCAGCAAGGTTGCTAGCCACCTTTGGTGGGAAAAACAACCCATTGGTGCACCTTCGATGGGTAAAATAGCGTTTTGGCACGATTGCTATGCACCTTTGGTGGGATAAATAGTCCGTTGGGTGCCTTTGGTGGGCAAAACAGCACGTTGGTGCACCTTTGGTGGGCAAAACAACCCTTCGACACGATCACTAGGCCTCTTCGTTGGGCAAAACAGCCTATTGGAACTGTCGCTAAGCGGCTTCGGTGGGAAAAATAGCACCTTAGTGCACGCTCAGTGGGTAAAGCAGCTCATTGGCGAGATCGTTAGGCACCTGTTGTGGGAGAAAAAGCTCGTTGGGCACCTTCAGTGGGCAAAACAACACGTTGGTGCACCTTCGGTGGCAAAATAACTCTTTGGCACGATTGCTTGGCACCTTCGGTGGAAAAAATAGCCCGTTGGGCACCTTTAGCGGGCAAAACAGACTGTTGGTGTACCTTTGGTGGGCAAAACAACCGATCGGTATGGTCGCTAGGTACCTTCGGGGGGCAAAATAGCCTGTTAGCACTATTGCTAGGTACCTTTGGTGGAAAAAACAACTCGTTGAGCACCTTCGGCGGGAAAAATGGTATGTTAGTGCACCTTCATTGGGCGAAAGAGCCCTTCAAAAAGATCGCTTGGCACCTTCGATGTGTAAAATAGCTTGTTGGAACAATCGCTAGGAACCTTCAGTTGGAAAAACAATACCTTGGTGCACGTTTGGTGGGAAAAATAACTCGTTGGCTCGGTCGCTAGGCACCTTCGATGGGGAAAATAGCCTATTGGGTACGTTCAGTGGGCAAAAAAGCCTGTCAGCACGGTCGCTAGGCACCTTTGGTGGGCAAAACAACCCTTTGGCATGGTTTCTAGGTGCCTTCGGTCGGAAAAACAACACATTGGTGCACCTTTGGTGGGCAAACAACTCGTTGGAATGGTCGCTAGGTACCTGCAATGGGAAAAACAACACATTGGTGCAACTTCAGTAGGAAAACCAACCTGTTGGTGCTCCTTCGGTGGGAAAAACAACATGTTGGTGCACCTTTGGTGGAAAAACAACCCATCGACACGGTTGCTATAGCTCGTTGGGCATCTTCTATGGGCAAAGCAACACTTTGGTGCACCTTTGGTGGCAAAGCTTCCCTTCGTCTTTGTCATTAGGTAGATTCGGTGGGAAAAACAGTGCGTTGGCACCTTTGGTGGGAAAAACAGCACGTTAGTGCACCTTATGTGGGAAAAACAGCCCGTTGGTGGACCTTCAGAGGCTAAAACATCCTGTTGGCTCCTTTGGTGGGGAAAATATCTTGTTGGGCACCTTTGGTGGGCAAAAAAGCCCGCCAGCACTGTCGTTGGGCATCTTCGATGGGAAAAAGGCTCATTGGGCATCTTCGGTGGGCAAAATAGCATTTTGTTGCACCTTTGGTGGGCAAAACCGCCATTCAGCATGGTTGTTAGGCACCTTAGGTGGGAGAAACAGCACATTGGTGCACCTTAAGTGGGAAAACAACTTGTCGGAACAGTCACTAGGTACCTTGAGTGGGAAAAACAGCTCGTTGGTGCACTTTTGGTGTGAAAACAGCCTATTGGTGCACCTTTGGTGGTAAAAACAGCACGTTGGGGCACCTTTGGTGGGTAAAATAGCCCATTGTCAAGGTCGTTGGAAACCTTCGGTGGGATAAATAACCCGTTCAGCTTTGTCGTTAGGCACCTTCGGTGGGAAAACAACCCGTTCGCACCTTCGGTAGGAAACACATCACGTTGGTGCACCTTTTGTGGGCAAAACAGGCCGTCAGCAGGGTTAGTAGACACCTTCGGTGGGAAAAACAGGACATTGGTGCTCCATCGGTAGGCAAAACGGCCCATCGACACTGTCGCTAGGCACCTTTAGTGGGCAAAACAACACATTGGTGCACCTTTGGTAGGCGAATTAGCCCTTCGGCATTGTTGCTAGGCACCTTCAGTTGAAAAACAACCCATTGGGGCACCTTGGGTGTGCAAAACAGCCCAACGGAACGGTCGCTAGGCATCTTCGGTGGAAAAAATAGCCCATTGGGCACCTTTGACGGGCTAAACAACCCATTGGCACGATCATTAGGCACCTTTGTTGAGAAAAATGACTAGTTGGTACACTTTTAGTAGGTAAAATAGCCCATTTGATGGGAAAGATAGCCCGTTGGGCACCTTCAATGGGCCAAACAGCACGTTGGTGCACCTTCGGTGGGAAAATAGCCCTTTGACACAGTCGCTAGGCGCCTTCAGTGGGAAAAAAGCACATTGGTGCACCTTTGGTGGGAAAAACAGCTCGTCAACAAGGTCACTAGGCACCTTCATTAGGAAAATAGCCCGTTGGTGCACCTTCAGTGGGTAAAATAGCCCGTTGGCATGATCACTAGGCACCTTTGGTAGGATAAATAGCCCTGTTGGGCACCTTCGGTGGGCAAAATAGCACGTTGGTGCACCTTGGGTGGGCAAAATAGCTCTTCGATACGGTCACTAGGCACCTTCATTGGCCAAAAAAGCTTATTGGAACTGTCGCTAAGCACCTTTAGTGGGAAAAACAACACCTTGGTGCACTTTGGGTGGGTAAAACAGCACATTGGCGTGGTCGCTAGGCACCTTCGGTGGTAAAAAAACCTTTAGGAACCTTCGGTGGGCAAAACAACACATTGGTGCACCTTCGGTGGCAAAACAGCTGTTTGGGACGATCGCTAGGCACCTTCGGTGGGAAAAACACGTCGTTGGGCACCTTTGGCAGGCAAAACAGCACGTTGGTGCACCTTCGGTGGGAAAAGCGACCAACCAACACAATCGCTAGGTACCTTTAATGGGAAAAATAGCCCGTTAGCACTGTTGCTAGGTACCTTCAGTGGAAAAAAAACAACACATTGAGCACCTTCGATAGGAAAAACAACATGTTGGAGTTCCTTCAGTGGACGAAATAGCCCTTCGGAACAATCGCTTGGCACCTTTGATGGGTAAAATAGCCCGTTGGAACGGTCGCTAGGAACCTTCGATTAGAAAAACAACACCTTGGTGCATTTTTTATGGGAAAAATAGCCCGTTGGTGGCCAAATAGCTCGACGGTGGGAAAAACAGCCCGTTGGTCACCTTCGATGGGCAAAAGAGCACGTTGCTACACTTTCGGTGGGCAAAACAATCCTTCAACATGGTCGCTAGACGCCTTCAGTGGGAAAAGCAACACATTGGTGCACCTTTGGTGGCCAAATAGCCAGTCGGCACGGTTGCTAGGTACCTTCGATGGGAAAAACAGTCCATTGGTGCACCTTTGGTGGGAAAAATGACACATTGGTGTACCTTCGATGGGTAAGACAGCCCTTTGACTTTGTTGCTAGGCACCTTTAATAGGCAAAACAGCCCGTTGGCGCGGTCCCCAAGCTCCTCCGGTGAGAAAAACTGCTCGTTGGGCACCCTCAGTGGGCAAAACAACTCGTTGTCTAGCCTCCTTTAATGGGAAAATGAGCACCTTGGTGCACATTTGGTTAGCAAAACAGCCCGTCCATATGGTCACTAGCCACCTTTGGTAAGAAAAACAGCCCTTTAGTGCACCTTTGGTAGGCAATACAGCCTATCGGCATGGTCACTAGGCACCTTCTGTGGGAATACTGCACATTGGCGCACCTTCGGTGGGCAAAACAGCTCGTCGGCATGGTCACTAGGCACCTTCGGTGGGAAAAATAGTCCGTTGGGCACCTTTGGTGGGCAAAACAGCACGTTGGTGCACCTACGGTGGGAAAAACAGCCCTTCGGTAAGGTCGCTAGGCAACTTTTGTGGGCAAAACATCCCGTCAGCACTGTTGCTAGGCACCTTTGGTAGGAAAAATAGCTTGTCGATGCATTCATTAGGCAACTTTAGTGGGAAAAATAGCCCATTGGGCACCTTAGGTGGGCAAAACATCACGTTGGTGCACCTTCAGTGGGTAAAACAGACCTTCGGCATGGTCGATAGGCACCTTTAGTAGGCAAAACAGCCTATTGGTGTGGTCGCTAGTCATCTTCCATAGGACAAAAAGCCTGTCAGGCACCTTCGTTGGGCAAAACAGCCCTTCGACATAGTTTCTAAGTTCCTTCAGTGGGAAAAATAGTGGTGTACCTTTGGTGGGAAAAACAACTCGTTGGAATGTTCTCTAGGCATCTTCGGTGGTAAAAATAGCCCGTTGAGCTCCTTCGGTGGGCAAAACAGTCCATTGGCATGGTCGCTAGGCACCTTTGTTGGGAAAAACGACTAATTAGTACACCTTTGGTGGGCAAAACAACCCGTTCAGTGGGAAAGATAGCCTGTTGGGTTCCTTCGGTGGGCAAAACCGCACGTTGGGGCACCTTTGGTGGGAAAATAGCCCTTCGACATGGTCGTTACATGCCTTCGGTGAGAAAAACAGCCCGTCGGCACGATCGCTAGGTATCTTTTGTGGGAAGAACAACCCGTTGGGCACCTCCGGTGGGCAAAACAGCACGTTTGTGCACTTAAAGTGGGTAAAATAGCCCATCAGCAGGGTTGCTAGGCACCTTCACTGGGAAAAACAGCCTGTTGGAGTACCTTCAGTGGGTAAAATAGCTCGTTGGCACGATCACTAGGCACCTTCGGTGGGATAAATAACCCGTTGGGCACCTTCAGTGGGCAAAATAGCACGTTGGTGCAACTTGTGTGGGCAAAACAACCAATCAACATGGTCACTAGGCACCTTTGTTGGGCAAAACAACCTATTGGAACTGTCGGTAAGCACCTTCGATGGTAAAAACAGCGCCTTGGTGCACATTTGGTGGGTAAAACAGCCCGTTGTAAAGGTTGCTATGCACCTTCGGTGGGAAAAAAGCCTGTTGGTGCACCTTCAGTAGTAAAACAACTCTTTGGCACAGTTGCTTGTAACCTTCGGTGGGAGAAATAGCCCTCTGGGCACCTTTGGCGAGTAAAACAACACGTTGGTGCACCTTTGGTGGGATAAAGAGCCCATTGACAAGGTCGCTAGGTACCTTCGGTAGGCAAAATAGCCCGTTAGCACTGTTGCTAGGTACATTCGGTGGAAAAAAAAGCCCGTTGAGCTCCTTTGGTGGGAAAAACAGTATGATGGTGCCCCTTCGGTGGGTGAAAGAGCCCTTTAGAATGATCCTTTGTCACCTTTGGTAGGCAAAACAGCCCGTTGGAACTGTTGCTAGGAACCTTCAGTTGGAAAACAACACCTTGTTGCACGTTTGGTGGGAAAAACAGCCCGTTGGCTCGGTTGTTAGGCACCTTTGGTGGGGAAAATAGCTTGTTGGGAACCTTCGGTGGCCAAAAAAGTCCGTAAGCACAGTCACTAGGCACCTTTGGTGGGAAAGACAGCCCATTGGTCACCTTTAGTGGGCAAAAGAGCACGTTGCTACACCTTTGGTGGGCAAAACAGCCAGTTAGCACGATTGCTAGCTACCTTCGTGGGAAAAAGTGCCCGTTGGTGCACCTTCAGTGGAAAAAATGGCACGTTGGTGCACTTTTGGTGCACAAAACAGCCCTTTGGCTTTGTTGCTAGGCACCTTCGGTAGGAAAAATAGCCCGTTGGGGTGGTCGCTAGGCACCTTCACTGAGAAAAACAGCCAGTTGGCCACCCTCGGCGAGCAAAACAGCCAGTTGGCATGGTTGCTAGGCATCTTCAGTGAGCAAAACAACCCATTGGGCACCTTCAGTACAATTGCTAGGCACCTTCGGTGGGAAAATAGCACGTTGGTGCACCTTTGGTGGGCAAAACAGTCTGTCGACATGGTCGCTAGGCACCTTTGGTGGGAAAAATAGCTCGTTGGGCACCTTCTGTGGTCATAACAGCTCATTGGTGCACCTTCGGTTGGCAAAACAAGCCTTCGGTGCGGTTGCTAGGAACCTTCGGTGGGAAAAACAGCCCATCGACATGATTGTTGGGCACCTTCGATGGGAAAATAGCACGTTGGTGCACCTTCGGTGGGCCAAACAACCTCTCAGCACGGTCGTTAGGAACTTTTGGTGGGAAAAACAACCTGTTGGGCACCTTTAGTGGTAAAAATGGCTCGTTAGTGCACCTTCGGTTGGCAAAACAACCCTTCAGTACGATCGTTAGGTGCCTTCGGTGGGAAAACAACACATTGATGCACCTTTTGAGGCCAAGATAGCCCATCGACACGGTCACTAGGCACCTTTAGTAGGAAAAATAGCTCATTGGTGCATCTTCAGTGGACAAAACAACCCTTTGGCGTGGTCACTAGGTGCCTTCTGTGGGAAAACTACATGTTGGTGCACCTTTGGTGGGCAAAACAGCCCGTTGGCATGGTCACTAGGCACCTTTGGTGGGCAAAACGGCCCGTTGGCATGGTCACTAGGCACCTTTAGTGGGAAAAATAGCTCGTTGGCCACATTCAGTGGCAAAACAGCACGTTGGTGCACCTATGGTGGGAAAACTACCTTTTGGCACGGTCCTTAGGCACCTTATATGGGAAAAACATCTCGTCCGTACTATCGCTAGGCACCTTTGGTAGGCAAAACAACCCATTGGGACTATTGCTAGGCACCTTCGATGGGATAAACAGCCCGTTGGGCATCTTCGATGGGCAAAGCAACACGTTGGTGCACCTTCGGTGGCAAAACAGTCCTTCGTCTTTGTCGCTAGGCACATTTGATAGGGAAAACGGTTTTGGTGGGAAAAACAGCATGTTGGTGCACCTTATGTGGGAAAAACAGCTCGTTGGTGGACCTTCGGAGGCCAAAATAGCCCGTTGGCACCTTTGGTGGGGAAAACATCCCTTTGGGCACCTTTTGTGGGCAAAAAAGCCCATCAGCATGGTCACTAGGCACCTTCGTTGGGAAAAACAGCTTTTTGGGCACCTTCGGTGGGCAAAATAGCACGTTACTGGACCTTCAGTGGGCAAAACAGCTCTTTGGCATGGTCACTAGGCAACTTCTGTGGGAAAAACGGCACGTTGGTGGACCTCCAGTGGGTAAAAGAGCCCGTCGAAACAGTCACTAGGTAACTTCAGTGGGAAAAATTGCTCGTTGGTGCACTTTTGGTGGGAAAAACAGCCTGTTGGTGCACCATTAGTGGTAAAAACGGCACATTGGGGCACCTTCAGTGGGCAAAACAACCCATTAGCATGGTTGCTAGGAACCTTTGGTGGGATAAACAGCTTGTTTGGCTTTGTTGTTAGGCACCTTCAGTGGGAAAAACAACCCGTTCGCACCTTCAATGGGAAAAATAGCCCGTTGGTGCACCTTTTGTGGGCAAAATAGGCCATTGGTAGGGTTCATAGACACCTTTGGTGGGAAAAACAGGACATTGGTGCTCCATCGGTAGGCAAAACAGCCCGTTGGCACAGTCTCTAGGCACCTTTGATGGGCAAAACAACACGTTGGTGCACCTTAAGTGGGCGAAATAGCCCTTCGACATTGTCACCAAACACCTTCGATTGAAAAACAACCCATTGGTGCACCTTTGGTGCGTAAAACAGTCTGTTGGGCACCTTCGGTGGGCAAAATAGCCCATTGGCACGATCGTTAGGTACCTTCATTGAGAAAAAAAAACCACTTGGTACACGTTTGGTGGTTAAAATAGCCCGTTTGGTGGGAAAGACAACCCATTGGGAACCTCCGATGGGCAAAACGACACGTTGGTGCACCTTCAGTGGGAAAACAACCCTTCGACATGGTTGCTAGGTTCCTTTGGTGGGAAAAATAGCACGTTGGTGCACCTTCCATGGGAAAAAAGTCAATCGGTAGGGTCACTAGGTATCTTCGGTGGGAAAAACAACCCTTTGGGCAACTTTGGTAGACAAAACAACACGTTTGTGCACCTTCGGTGGGCAAAACTTCTCATCAGTATGGTCGCTAGGCACCTTCGGTGGAAAAAACAGTCTGTTGGTGCACCTTCGGTGGGTAAAATAGCTCATTAGCATGATGGCTAGGCACCTTCGGTGGGATAAACAGCCCGTTAGGCACCATTGGTGGCCAAAACAGCACGTTGGTGCACCTTGGGTGGGAAAAACAACCCTTCGATATGGTCACTAGGCACCTTCATTGGGCAAAATAGCTTATTGGAACGGTCGCTAAGCACCTTCGGTGGGAAAAACAGCGCCTTGGTGTAATTTGGTTGGGTAAAACAACTCGTTGGCGTGGTCACTAGGCACCTTCGGTGGGCAAAAACTCATTGGGCACCTTCGATGGGTAAAACAACATTTTGGTGCACCTTCAATGGCAAAACAACTCTTTGGCATGGTGGCTAGGCACCTTCGGTGGGAAAAACAGCCCCTTGGGCACCTTTGGCAGGCAAAATAGCATGTTGGTGCACCTTCGATAGGAAGAAATGGACGTTGGTGTACCTTTGGTGGGCAAAACAACCCTTTGACTTTGGTGCTAGGCACCTTCGGTAGGCAAAACAGCCCGTTAGCATGGTCGCTAGGCACCTTCAGTGGGAAAAACATCCTATTGGGCACCTTCAGTGAGCAAAACAGCCAGTTGACAGGGACGCTGGGCACCTTCGGTGGGAAAAAAAGTCAGTTGGGCACCTTTGGTGGGTAAAATAACACGTTGGTGCACCTTCAGTTGGCTAAATAGCCCTTTGGTACAGTTGCTAGGTGCCTTCAGTGGGAAAAATGACACATTGGTACAACTTCGAAGGACAAAGCAGGAGATCGGCAAGGTTTCTAGGCACCTTCGGTAGGAAAAACAGCTTGTTGATGCACCTTTGGTGGGCAAAACAGCCCATCGGCATGGTTGCTAGGCAGCTCCCTGGGGGAAATAGTACATAGGTGCACCTTTGGTAGGGAAAACAACCCATTGGAATGGTCGTTAGGCACCTTTGGTGCGAAAAATAGCCCGTTGGGCACCTTTAGTGGTCAAAACAGCTCATTGGTGTTCCTTCGATTGGAAAAATAGCCCTTCATCACGATCGCCAGGCACCTTTGGTGGGAAAAATAACACATTGATGCACCTTTTGAGGCCAAAACAGCCCGTCAGCATGGTCACTCGGCACCTTCAGCAGGAAAAACAACCCGTTGGTGCACCTTTGGTGGGCAAAATAGCTAGTCAACATGGTCACTAGGCACCTTCTGTGGAAAAACTGCACATTGGCTCACCTTTGGTGGGCAAAATAGCCCGTTGGCATGGTCACTAGTCACCTTCGGTGGGAAAAATAGCCCGTTGGGCACCTTAGGTGTGCAAAACAACAAATTGGTGCACCTACGGTGGGAAAAACAACCCTTCGACATGGTCACTAGGCATCTTCTGCGGGCAAAACATCCCATCGACACTATCGCTAGGTACCTTTAATAGGCAAAACAACCCTTCGGCATGATCATTAGGAAACTTTGGTGGGAAAAATAGCCCGACGGGCATCTTCGGTGGGCAAAACAACACGTTGATGCACCTTCTGTGAGCAAAACAGACCTTCGGCATGGTTGCTAGGTACTTCGATCGGCAAAACACCCCGTTGATGTAGTTGCTAGGAATCTTCGGTGGGAAAAACAGCCCGTTGGGCACCTTAGGTGGGTAAAACATCCCTTTGGCCCGGGTGCTAGGCACCTTGGGTGGGAAAAATAGCCTGTTGGTGCACCTTTTGTGGGCAAAAGAGCCCTTTAGTACGGACATTAGGCACCTTTGGTAGGCAAAACAACCCGTTGGCATGGCCGTTAGGCATCTTCGATGGGAAAAACAGCCCGTTGGTGACCTTCATTGTGCAAAAATGTCCGTCAACACAGTCGCTAGGTACCTTTAGGGGGAAAGACAACACATTGGGCACCTTTGATGGGCAAAACAACACGTTGTTGCACCTTCGGTGGGCAAAACAACCCTTTCACATGGTCTTTAGGTGCCTTCAATGGGAAAAAAGCACGTTGGTGCACCTTTGGTGGGCAAAACAGCTCATTGGAACAGTGGCTAGGCATCTTCGATGGCAAAATCAGCCCGTTGGGCAACTTCGGTGGGCAAAATAGCCCATTGACACAATCGCTAGGCACCTTTGTTTAGAAAAATGGCCAATTGATACACCTTCAGTGGGTAAAACAGCCCATTCGATAGGACAAAAAGCCCATTCGGTAGGAAAAACAGCCCAATTGGTGCACCTTTGGTGGGAAAAACAGCCCGTCGGCACGATCGCTATGTATCTTCGGTTGAGAAACAGCCCATTGGGCACTTTTGGTGGGCAAAACAACACGTTTGTGCACCTTTAGTGGGCAAAATAGCCCGTCAACAAGGTTGCTAGGCACCTTTGGTGGGAAAAACAGCCTATTGGTGCACCTTTGGTTGGTAAAATAGCCCGTTGACACCGTCGCTAGGCACCTTTGGTGGGATAAATAGCCTATTGGGCAACTTCAGTGGGAAAAACAACACGTTGGTGCACCTTGATTGGGCAAAATAGCCATTCGACATGATCACTAGGCATCTTTGTTGGGCGAAACAACCTGTTGGAACTGTTGCTAAGCACCTCTGGTGGGAAAAACAACACTTTAGTGCACTTTTGGTGGATAAAACAACCCATTGGCAAGGTCACTAGGCACCTTCTACGGGAAAAAAAACTTGTTGGGCACCTTTGATGGGCAAAACAACACGTTGGTACACCTTCGGTGGCAAAACAATTCTTTGGCACGGTCGCTTGGCACCTTCGGCGGGAAAAACAGCCCATTGGACACTTTTGGAAGGCAAAACAGCACGTTGGTGGACCTTCGGTGGGCAAAACAACCCATCGGCATGGTAGCTAGGTACCTTCGATGGGCAAAATAGCCCGTTAGCACTGTTGCTAGGTACCTTTGGTGAAAAAAATAGCCCGTTGAGCACCTTCGGTTGGAAAAATAGTATGTTCGCACACCTTTGGTGGGTGAAAGAGCCCTTCAAAACGATCACTTGGCACCTTCGGTAGGCAAAACAACACGTTGGATCAGTCGCTAGGAACCTTAGGTTGGAAAAACAATGCCTTAGTGCACGTTTGATGGGCAAAACAGTCCGTCGACTCGGTCGCTAAGCACCTTTGGTAGGGAAAACAACTTATTGGGTACGTTCGGTGGGCAAAAAAGCCCGTAAGCACGATCGCTAGGCAGCTTCAGTGGGAAAAATAGCCCGTTGGTACATTTAGTGGGCAAAAGAGCACGTTGCTACACCTTCGGTGGGCAAAATAGCCCTTCGACATGGTCGCTAGGCACTTTTGATGAGAAAATAACATGTTGGTGCACCTTTAGTGGGCAGAACAACCAGTCAGCACGGTCTCTAGGTACCTTCAGTGGGAAAAACAGCCCGTTGGTGCACCTTCAGTGGGAAAATGGCAAGTTGGTGCACTTTTGGTGTGCAAAATAGCCTTTTGGCTTTATCACTAGGCACCTTCCATATGCAAAACAACCCGTTGGCGTGGTCGCTAGGCACCTTCAGTAGGAAAAACAGCCCGTTGGATAACTTCGGTGAGCAAAACAGCTCGTTGGCTCGGTCGCTAGGCACCTTCGGTGGGGAAAACAGCCTGTTGAGTACCTTCGGTGGGCAAAACAACCCATCAACACAGTCACTAGGTACCTTCAGTGGGAAAAACAACTCGTTGGTCACATTCAGTGGGCACAAGAGCACGTTGCTACACCTTCGGTGGGAAAACAGCCCTTCGACATGGTCGCTAGGCACTTTCGGTGGGAAAAACAGCACATTGTGCACCTTTGGTGGGCAAAATAGCCAGTCGACACGATCGCTAGGTACCTTCGATGGGAAAATAGCCTGTTGGTGCACCTTTGGTGGAAAAAATGGCACGTTGGTGCACTTTTGGCGTGCAAAATAGCCCTTTGGCTTTGTCGCTAGGCACCTTCATTAGGCAAAATAGCCCGTTGGCGCAATCGCTATGCACCTTCAGTGGGAAAAAAGCCCTTTGGGCACCTTTGGTGAGCAAAATAGCCCATTGGCAGGGTCGCTAGGCCACTTCGGTGGGAAAAATAGCAAGTTGGGCACCTTTGGTGGGTAAAATAGCACATTAGTGCACCTTCAGTTGGCTAAACAACCCTTCAGTATGGTTGCTAGGTGCCTTCATTAGGAAAAACAACGCATTGGTACACCTTTGGAGGCCAAAATAGGACATTAGCAAGGTCTCTAGGCACCTTTGGTAGGAGAAACAACTCGTTGATGCACCTTCGGTGGGCAAAACAGCTCATTAGCATGGTTGCTAGGCACCTTCGATGGGAAAACAACACATTAGTGCACCATTGGTGAGCAAAACAGCCCGTCGCCACAGTCGCTAGGCACCTTTGGTGGGAAAAACAGCTCGTTGGGCACCTTCAGTAGTCAAAACAACTCGTTGGTGCACCTTCAGTTGGCAAAACAACCCTTTGGCATGGTCACTAGGTGCCTTTGGTGGGAAAAATAATACATTGATGCACCTTTCGAGGCCACAGCAACCTGTTGACACGATCACTAGGCACCTTTGGTATGAAAAACAGCCCGTTGTCGCACCTTCGATGGGCAAAATACCCCATTGGCATGGTCACTAGGCACCTTCTGTAGGTAAATTGCACGTTAGCGCACCTTCGGTGGGCAACACAGCTCATTGGCATGGTCGCTAGGCACCTTTGGTGGTAAAAATAGCCCGTTGGGCACCTTCGGTGGGCAAAACAACATGTTGGTGAACCTACGGTGAGAAAAACAACCCTTCTGCACGGTCACTAGTCATCTTCTGTGGGCAAAACATCCCATCGGTACTGTCACTAGCACTTTTGGCAGGAAAAACAGCCCTTTGGCACGGCCGTTAGGCAACTTTGGTGGTAAAAATAGCCTGTTGGGCACCTTCGATGGGCAAAATAGCAGGTTGGTGCACCTACGGTTGGAAAAATAGCCCTTTGGCACAGTCACTAGGCATCTTCTATGGGAAAACATCCCATTGGCACTGTCGTTAGGCACCTTTGGTAGGAAAAACAACCCTTCGGCATGGTTGTTAGGCAACTTCGATGGTAAAAATAGCCCATTCAAACCTTCAGAGGGAAAAACAACACGTTGGTGTACCTTCTATGGGCAAAATAGGTTGTTGGTAGGGTCGGTAAACACCTTTGGTGGGAAAAATAGGACATTGGTGCTCTATCAGTGAGCAAAACAGCCCATCGGAATAGTCGCT
Source organism: Erythroxylum suave (assembly GCA_027563595.1). Taxonomy (NCBI): domain Eukaryota; kingdom Viridiplantae; phylum Streptophyta; class Magnoliopsida; order Malpighiales; family Erythroxylaceae; genus Erythroxylum; species Erythroxylum suave. The sequence continues at coordinate 9,067 of JAOSBN010140942.1, read as the reverse complement.
AAGTGCCCTTGGTAGGCAAAATAGCACGTTGGTGCATCCTTGGCGGGCGAAACAGCCTTTCGGCGGGTGAAACAGCCCTTCGGCGCTATTGCTAGGCACCTTCAGTTGAAAAACAGCCCATTAGTGCACCTTAGGTGAGGAAAACAACCCGTCGAAACAGTCGCTAGGCATCTTCGGTGTCAAAAACAGCTTGTTGGGCACCTTAGGTGTGCAAAATAGCCCATTGGCATAATCATTAGGCACCTTTGTTGAGAAAAACAGCCAGTTGGTACACCTTCGATGGGTAAAAGAGCCCATTCGGTGGGAGAGACAGCCTGTTGGGCACCTTTGGTGGGCAAAACAACATATTGGTGGACCTTCAATGGGAAAACTACCCTTCGGCATGGTCACTAGGTACCTTCGGTGGGGAAAAATAGCACGTTGGTGCAACTTTAGTGGGAAAAATAGCGGCATGGTCGTTAGGTATCTTTGGCGGGAAAAATAGCTCATTGGGCACCTTTGGCAGGCAAAACAACACATTTGTGCACCTTTGGTAGGTAAAACAGCCTACCAGCAAGGTCGCTAGGCACCTTTGTTGGGTAAAACAACCCATTGGTGCACCTTCGATGTGTAAAATAGCCCATTGGCATGATCGCTAGGCACCTTCGGTGGGATAAATAGCCTGTTGGGCAACTTCGGTGGGCAAAACAACACGTTGGTGCACCTTATGTGGGCAAAACAGCACTTCGACACGGTCACTAGGTACCTTTGTTGGGCAAAACAACTTATTGGAACTATCACTAACCACCTTTGGTGGGAAAAATAGCAACTTGGTGCACTTTGGGTGGGTAAAACAGCCCGTTGGTGCGGTCGCCAGGCACCTTTGGTAGGAAAAAAATCCGTTGGGCACCTTCGGTGGGCAAAACAGCACGTTGGTGCACCTTAGGTGGTAAAACAGCCCTTTAGCACGGTGGCTAGGCACCTTCAGTGGGAAAACAGCCCATTGGGCACCTTTGGTAGGCAAAACAGCACGTTGGTGCACCTTTGGTAGGAAAAACAACCCATTGGCATGTTCGCTAGGTACATTTGGTGGGGAAAATAGCCTGTTAGCACTGTTGCTAGGTACCTTCGATGAAAAAACAGCCCGTTGAGCACCTTCAGTGGGAAAAACAACATGTTGGAGCACCTTTGGTGGGCGACATAACCCTTCGGAACGGCCGCTTGGCACCTGCGGTTGGTAAAATAGTCCGTTGGAATGGTCCCTAGGAACCTTCGGTTGGAAAAACAATACCTTGATGCATGTTTTGTGGGCAAAATAGCTCGTTGGCTCGATTGCTAGGCACCTTTGGTGGGGAAAATAGCCTGATGGGCACCTTCGGTGGGCAGAAAAGCCCGTTAGCACAGTAGCTAGGCACCTTCGGTGGGCAAAAGAGCACGTTGGTCACCTTTAGTGAGCAAAACAACCCTTTGACATGGACGCTAGGCTCCTTCAATGAGAAAAACAACACATTTGTGCACCTTTAGTGGGCAAAACAGCCCATTGGTTACCTTCGAAGGGAAAAAGAGCACCTTGCTACACTTTTCGTGGGCAAAAATGCCCTTCGACATGGTTGCTAGGCACTTTCAGTGGGAAAACAACACATTCGTGCACCTTCGGTAGGCAAATAGCCAGTTGGCATGGTTGTTACGTACCTTCGGTGGGAAAAAAGTCCGTTGGTGCACCTTCGGTGGGAAAAATGGCGCGTTGGTGTACCTTCAATAGGCAAAACAATCCTTTGACTTTGTCGCTAGGCACCTTCGATAGGCAAAACAGCCCATTGGCACGGTCGCTAGAGCCTGTTGGGCACCTTTAGTTAGCAAAACAACCAGTTGGCACGATGGCTAGACACCTTCAGTGGGAAAAATTGCACCTTGGTGGACATTTTGTGGGAAAAACAGCCTGTTGGCACGATCACTAAGCACCTTCGGTAGGAAAAAAGCCTGTTGGTGCACCTTCGGTGGACAAAACAACTCGTTGGCATGGTCAGGCACCTTCTATGGGAAAACTGCACGTTGGCACACCTTTGGTGGGCAAAACAGCACGTCGGCATGGCCATTAGGCACCTTCGGTGGGAAAATTAGCCCATTAGGCACCTTTGGTGGGCAAAACAACATGTTGGTGCACCTACGGTGGGAAAAACAACCCTTTGACATGGTCATTAGGCACCTTCTGTGGGCAAAACATCCCGTCAGCACTGTTGCTAGGCACCTTTGGTAGACAAAACAGCCCGTTGGCAAGGTTGTTAGGCAACTTCGGTGGGAAAAATAGCCTATTGGGCACCTTCGGTAGGCAAAATAGCAAGTTGGTGCACCTTCGGTGGGGAAAATAGACCTTTGGCATAGTCACTAGGCACCTTAGGCAGGCAAAATAGTCCTTCAGACTGGCTGCTAAGTGCCTTCAATGGGAAAAATAGCCTGTTAGCCAGTTTCAATGTGCAAAAAAGCCCGTCAACATGGTTGCTAGGTACCTTCGGTAGGCAAAATAACGCTTTGGCATGGTCGTTAGGTGCCTTCGGTGGGATAAACAGCACGTTGGTGCACCTTTGGGCGGCAAAACAACTCGTTGGAACGGTCGCTAGGCATCTTCGGTGGTAAAAATAGCCCGTTGGGCACCTTCAATCGGCAAAACAGTAAATTGGCAAGATCGCTAGGCACTTTTGTTGAGAAAAACAACCAATCGGTACACCTTCGGTGGGAAAAATAGTCCATTCGGTGGGAAAGACAGCCCGTTGGGCTCCTTTGGTGGGAAAAATAGCATGTTGGTGCACCTTCAGTGGGAAAATAACCCTTCAGCATGGTGACTAGGTGCCTTTGGTGAGAAAAATAGCACGTTGGTTCACATTTGGAGGGAAAAACAGCCCTTTGGCATGGTCTCTAGGTATCTTTTGTGGGAAAAACAGCCCGATGGGCACCTTTGGTGGGCAAAATAGAACGTTTGTGCACCTTCGGTGTACAAAATAGCCCATCAGCAAGGTCGCTAGGCACCTTGAGTGGGAAAAACAGCCCATTGGTGCACCTTTGGTGGGTAAAATAGTCCGTTGGCACGATTGCTAGGCACCTTTATTGGGATAAACAACTCGTTGGCCACCTTCGGTGAGCAAAACAACATGTTGGTGCACCTTGGGTGGGCAAAATAGCCCTTCAACACGATCACTAGGCACCTTTGTTGGGCAAAACAACCTATTGGAGCTATCACTAAGCACCTTCGGTGCGAGAAACAACACCTTGGTGCACGTTTGGTAGGTAAAACAGCCCGTTGGCGAGGTCGTTAGGCACCTTTGATCAGAAAAAGGTCCATTGGGCACCTTTAGTGAGCAAAACAACCTGTTGGTGCAGCTTCGGTGGCAAAACAGCTCTTTGGCACGATCACTTGCAGCCTTCAGTAGAAGAAACAGCCTGTTGGGCACCTTTGGTGGGCAAAACAACACATTGGTGCACCTTTGGTGGGCAAAACAGCCCATCGACATGGTTGTTAGGTACATTTGGTGGGCAAAATAGCCCGTTAGCACTGTTGCTAGGTACCTTCGGTGGAAAAATAGCCCATTGAGCACCTTCGGTGGGAAAAACAGTATGTTGGTGCACCTTCGGTGGGCGAAAGGGCCCTTCAGAACTATTGCTTGGCACCTTCTGTGTGCAAAACAGCCCGTTGGAACAGTTGCTAGGAACCTTCGGATGGAAAACAACACCTTGGTGCATGTTTGGTGGGAAAAACAGCCCATTGGCTTAGTCGGTAGGCACATTTGGTGGGTAAAACAGCCTGTTGGGTACCTTCGGTGGGTAAAAAAGCTGGTCAACACAGTCGCTAGGCACTTTGGGTGGCAAAAACAGCCTGTTAGTCACCTTTAGTGGGAAAAAGAGCACATTGCTACACCTTTGGTGGGAAAAACAACCCTTCGACATGGTCGCTAGGTGCCTTGGGTGGGAAAAATAGCAAGTTGGTGCACCTTTGGTGGGAAAAACGGCCAGTGAGCATAGTTGCTAGGTACCTTCGGTGGGAAAAAACAATCCGTTGGGCAACTTTGGTGGGCAAAACAGCTCATTGGCATGATCGTTAGGCACCTTTGTTGAGAAAAACAGCCAGTTGGTGCACCTTTGGTGGTTAAAACAGCTCGTTTGGTGGGAAAGACAACCCATTGGGCACCTTCGGTGGGCATAACAGCATGTTGGTGCACCTTTGGTTGGAAAACAGCCCTTTGGCATGGTCGCTAGGTGCCTTCAGCAGGAAAAATAGCATGTTGGTGCATCTTAGGTGGGAAAAGCCACCCGTTGGCAGGGTCTCTAGGTATCTTCGGCGGGAAAATATCCCGTTAGGCACCTTCAGTAGGCAAAACAACACGTTTGTGTGTCTTTGGTGGGAAAAACAGCCCATTAGCAAGGTCAATAGGCACCTTCGTTGGGAAAAACAACCCGTTGGTGCACCTTTAATGGGTAAAATAGCCCATTGGCACGATCTCTAGGCAACTTCGGTGTGCAAAATAGCACGTTGGTGCTGCTTGGGTGGGCAAAACAGCTTATTGGAATTGTCACTAAGCACTTTCGGTGGGAAAAATAGTAGCATGGTGCACTTTGGGTGGGTAAAACAACCCGTTGGCATGGTCGCCAAGCACCTTCGATGGGAAAAAAAGCCATTGGGCACCTTTGATGGGCAAAACAACACGTTGATGCACCTTTGATGTCAAAACAGCTCTTTGGGACAGTCGCTAGGCACCTTTGGTATGAAAAACAGCCCGTTGGACACCTTCGGTGGGCAAAATAGCATGTTGGTGCACCTTCGGTGGGCAAAATAGCCTGTCGGCACAGTCGCTAGGTACCTTCAGTGGGCAAAATAGCCCGTTAGCACTGTTGCTAGGTGCCCATTAGCATTGTTGCTAGGTGCCCGTTAGCACTGTTGCTAGGTACCTTTGATGGAAAAAATAGCCCCTTGAGCATCTTTGGTGGGAAAAATAGCATGTTAGTGCACCTTCAGTGGGCGAAACAATTCTACAGAACGGTCGCTTAGCACCTTCGGTAGGCAAAACAACCAGTTGGAATGGTGACTAGGAACCTTTGGTTGGAAAAACAACAACTTGGTGCACATTTTATGGGCAAAGTAGCCCATTGGCTCGGTTGCTAGGCACCTTCGGTGGCAAAAATAGCCTGTTGGGAACCTTCGGTGGGCCAAAAAGCTCGTTAGCATGGTAGCTAGGCAACTTCAGTGGGAAAAATAGCTCGTTGGTCACCTTCGATGGGCAAAAGAGCACGTTACCATATTTTCGGTGGGCAAAATAGCCATTCAACATGGTCGCTAGGTGCCTTCGGTGGGCAAATAGCCAATTGGCACGATCACTAGGTGCCTTCGGTGGGAAAAATAGCACCTTCGGTGGGAAAAACAACCCTTTGACTTTGTCGTAAGATACCTTCAGTAGGCAAAATAGCCTGTTGGTGCGGTCACTAGGCACCTTCAGTAGGAAAAACAACACCTTTGTGCACATTTGGTAGGCAAAACAGCCCGTCGGCATGGTCACTAGGCACCTTCGGTAGGAAAAACATCCCGTTGGTGAACGTTTGGTGGGGAAAACAATCCGTTGGTGAACCTTTGGTGGGGAAAACAGCCCATCGACATGGTCACCAGGCAACTTCTGTAGGAAAATTGCATGTTGGGCACCTTCGTGGGCAAAACAGCACATTGGTGCTCCTATAGTGGGAAATACAACCCTCGGTACAATCGCCAGGCACCTTTTATGGGTAAAACATCCGGTCGACACTGTCACTAGGCACCCTTGGTAGGCAAAATAGTCCGTCGACACGGTCATTAGGCAACTTTAGTGGGAAAAATAGCCCGTTGGGCACCTTCAGTCGGCAAAACAGCACATTGGTGCACCTTCAATGGGCAAAACAATCCTTCGACATGATCGGTAGGCACCTTCGGTAGGTAAAATAGCCCGTTGGTGCGATCGCTAGGCATCTTCGGTGGGAAAAGTAGCCTGTTGGTGCCGTCAGAATGGTCGCTAGGTACCTTTGGTGTGCAAAACAGCCCTTTGGCAAGGTCGTAAGGTGCCTTCACTGGGAAAACAGCACGTTGGTGCACCTTTTGTAGGCAAAACAGCTCGTTGGAATGGTCATTAGGCATCTTCAGTGGCAAAAACAACTCGTTGGGCACCTTCGGTCGACAAAACAGCCCATTGGCACGATCACTAGGCACTTTTGTTGAGAAAAACAACCAATTGGTACACCTTTGGTGGGAAAAACAGCCCGTTTGGTGAGAAAGACAGCCCGTTGGGCTCCTTCGGTAGGCAAAACAGCACGTGGGTGCACCATCGGTGGGAAAACAGCCCTTCGACATGGTCGCTAGGTACCTTTGGTGGGAAAAACAGCACGTTGGTGCACCTTCAGTGGGAAAAACAGCCTGTCGGTGGGGTCGGTAGGTATCTTTGATGGGAAAAATAGCCCGTTAGGCACCTTCGGTGGGCAAAATAACACATTTGCACACCTTCGATAGCCAAAATAGCCCATCAACAAGGTCGCTAGGCACCTTCGGTGGGAAAAAATAGCCTGTTGGTGCTCCTTTGGTGTGTAAAATAGCCCATTGGCACGATCGCTAGGCACCTTCGGTGGGATAAATAGCCTGTTGGGCACCTTCGTTGGGCAAAACAGCACATTGGTGCAGCTTGAGTGGGCAAAACAGCCCTTCAACACGGTCTTTAGGCACCTTCATTGGGCAAAACAGTCTATTGGAACTGTCGCTAAGCACCTTTGGTGGGAAAACAACATCTTGGTACACTTTAGGTGGGTAAAACAGCCCATTGGTGCAGTCGCTAGGCACCTTCGGTGCGAAAAAAACTAGTTGGGCACCTTCGGTGGGCAAAACAACATGTTGATCCACCTTCGGTGGCAAAATAGCTCTTTGGTATAGTCGCTAGGCACCTTCGGTGGGAAAAACAGCCAGTTGGGCACCTTTGGTAGGCAAAACAGCATGATGGTGCACTTTTGGTGGGAAAAACCTAGCATCAGCATAGTTGCTAGGTACCTTTGATGGGCAAAACGGCCAGTCGACACAGTTGCTAAGTACCTTCGGTGGGAAAAACTTCTCATTGCTGCACCTTCGGTAGGAAAAATGGGGCGTTGGTGTACCTTCGGTGGGCAAAACAACCCTTTCACTTTGGCGCTAGGCACCTTCGGTAGGTAAAACAACCCGTTGGCGCAGTCGCTAGGCACCTTCAGTGGAAAAAATAGCCCGTTGGGCACCTTTTGTGGGCAAAACAACCTGTTAGCACTATGGTTAGGCACCTTCAGTGGGAAAAACAACACCTTGGTGCACATTTGGTGGGTAGAACAGCTCGTCGGTACTGTCACTCGACGCCTTTGGTTGGAAAAACAACCCGTTGGTGTACCTTTAGTGGGCAAAACAGCACGTCGGCATGGTCGCTAGACACCTTCTATGGGAAAATTGCACGTTGTTAACGTACCTTCGGTGGGCAAAATAGCCCGTCAGCATAGTCACTAGGCACCTTCGACAGGAAAAATAGCCCGTTGGGCACCTTCGATGGCTAAAACAACAGTGGGAAAAATAACCCTTCGACATGGTCGCTAGGCACCTTCTATAGGCAAAACATACCATTGGCACTGTCACTAGGCAGCTTTGAAAGGCAAAACAGCTCATCGACACGGTTGTTAGGCAACTTGGGTGGGAAAAATAGTTTGTTGGGCACCTTCGGTGGGTAAAACTATAAGTTGGTGCACATTCGATGGGCAAAGCAGATCTTTGGCATGGTCGCTAGGCACCTTCAGTAGGTAAAACAGCCCGTTGGTGTAGTCGTTAGGTATCTTCGGTGGGAAAAACAGCTTATTGGTCACCTCGGTGGTCGAAACAGCCCTTTGGCACGGTTGCTAAGCGCCTTTGGTAGGAAAAACAACCCATTGGTGCACCTTTGGTGGGTAAAAGAGCCCTTCGGGACAGTCACTAGGCACCTTCGGTAGGCAAAACCGCCCGTTTGGAACGGCCGCATGGCATCTTTGGTGGGAAAAATAGCACGTTCGCCACCTTCGGCGTGCAAAAAAGCCCGTCAGCTAGGTACCTTCAGTGAAAAAAATAGCATGTTGGGCACCTTTGGTCGGCAAAACAACATGTTGTTGCTCCTTCGGTGGGCAAAACAACCCTTTGACATGGTCGCTAGGTGCCTTTGGAGGAAAAAATAGCACATTGGTCCACCTTTGGGGGTAAAACAACTCGTTTGGGCACCTTTGGTGGGAAAAACAACCCATTAGCAAGATCGCTAGGCACCATTGTTGAGAAAAATAGCCAATTGGTACACCTTTGGTGGGCGAAACAACTCGTTTAATGGGAAAAACAGCCCATTGGGCTCCACTGATGGGCAAAACAGCACGTTGGTGCACCTTCGGTTTGAAAACAACCCTTTGACATGGTCGCTAGGTGCCTTCAGTGAGAAAAACAGCACATTGGTGCACCTTCAGTGGGAAAAACAGCCCGTCAGAACGGTCGCTAGGTATCTTCGGTGGGAAAAATAGCCCGTTGGGCACCTTCGGTGGGCAAAACAGCACATTGTGCACCTTTGGTGGGTAAAATAGCCCATCAATAAGGTTGTTAGGCACCTTTGGTGGGAAAAACAGCCCGTTGGTGTACATGGTTTGAGTATTCACAATACGTTGCGGAAAAGACCATAACACAATACGATGTATAACCGAAAAATATAGGATGCATAAAAATACCTTTTTGACACGAATTGAGGGTTGTTATTTTCATATTTGTAGACACTGCTACACGCGAATGCCCTCTACCAGTATCCACACGATCGTGCACGATTTGGGCTACGGCTATCGTGTGCTAGCACGTCCTGAAAATCTTTCCGAATGCTGCACGTACTTCTCTCGGGTGGTGGCTAGGGTTTTGCGTTACAATGGTGCCTCATGCTTATGAGACCTAAGTTTCTCTATTTACAGAGAAAACCTAATCGCATTAAAGCCCAATAAATTTTGGCCCATTATATCTCATATAATAAAAGCCTGACAACTTAATTCACTCTAGCCCAATAAATATATCCATATATATTTA